>MU745600.1:24416-56588 GCA_026770625.1 Nicotiana glauca
TGATTACGGGACGGTATCCCGGGAGATTCTTTGATATTGATATGAGAAAAGGGCTACAGGACGGTATAGGAAGGCCCTTGTCGGTATTCTTGAAATTTTGTTGTATTTACTTTGTGTTTCTGTTTTTGTCCTGCAGTACTATATGTCATTGATATGTCCTATCACATAGTTGTGTTCTTTAGTTTTCATTAGACTTCAATACTGTTAATATCTTGTTATTTTATTGTTTCTGTCTCAGTAGGGCCCTGACCTTTCATCATCACTACCCAACCGAGGTTAGGCTTGGCACTTACTGAGTACCGCTGTGGTGTACTCACACCTCTTCTACGTATGTTTTTCATGTGCAGATCCAGGTTATTCTGAGCAGGCGTACCATCAGTAGCTATCAGGGAGCGTACTGGGGACTTGAGGTATACATCTGCTACGTCCGCAGATCCGCAAAGTCTCCTTCTCATTTTACCCATAGTTATTAGATGTTATTTCGATCCTTCTTTGTATTAGACTATTCTGGTGATTAGAGCAGTGTAAGATTTCTCATAGCCTGTGTTGCCCGTGGGTTTCCGAGTCTTGGAGGTTACTTCAGTAATTGGTATTAAAGTGTATGTGCCAGGCGGCAACTGTATACATTACTCATGTTATTTAGTTTTGATTATAAATTTTGCAATTTCTATTACTTCCGCAATGTGTTAGGCTTACCTGGTCGTGAAGACTAGGTGCCATCATGACGTGTTCACAATTGGTGAACTAGGGTCGTGACAAGTTGGTATCAAAGCTCTAGGTTCNTGTTCCATCCGGAAAGCTGTTGGGGTTTATCAGTTGGCGAGGCATTGAATTAGACCCGTCAAAGATCAAATCCATTCAGGAGTTGCCACCTTCGAAAAGCAAAATCGAAGTGATGAGTTTGTTGGGAAGGTTGAATTATATCAGCAGGTTTATCGCTCAACTCACTGCGACTTGTGAACCCATTTTTCGATTACTGAGGAAAGATGCTGCAATAGAATGGACGGAAGAATGTCAGGAGGCATTTGACGAGATGAAAAGGAATTTATCGAATCCACCTGTGTTGGTTCCACCCGAGCCAGGAAGACCGTTGATTCTCTATCTAACGGTCCTGGAGAATTTATTTAGTTGTGTACTGGGGCAAAATGACATCACAGGAAGAAAGGAACAGGCCGTCTATTATCTCAGCAAGAAGTTTACGGTTTATGAGGTTAAGTACACTCAACTTGAGAAGACATGTTGCGCCCTAACTTGGGTGGCAGAGAAGTTGAAGCATTATTTTTCATCTTATACTACTTACCTCAGATCTTGTCTGGACCCATTGAAGTATATTTTTCAGAAGCCTATGCCCACAGGGAGGCTTGCAAAGTGGCAAATTTTACTTACGGAGTTCGACATTGCTTACATGACTCGGATTGTGATGAAAGCACAGGAGTTGGCGGATCACTTGGCCAAGAATTCGGTCGATGAAGAATATGATCCATTGAGGACGTATTTTCTGGATGAAGAAGCGATGCATATCGATGAGGTAAAATTGAGTGATGAACCAGGATGGAAGCTTTTCTTTGATGGAGCGGAAAACGCGAAGGGAATTGGAATAGGAGCAGTACTTATTTCTGAAACAGGGCATCATTATCCTGCTACCGCTCAGCTACGGTTCTATTGTAGTATGAGGCATGCTTTTTGGGCTTACGGTTAGCTGCGGACATGGATGTCCATGATGTTTTGGTCTTGGGAGACTCGGACCTCCTAGTACATCAGATTCAAGGTGAATGGGAAACACAGGATTTGAAGCTCATACCATATCGACAATGTTTGCATGATCTATGTCAACAGTTTCGATCAGTAGAGTTTTGGCACATCCCAAGAGTTTATAATGAGGTTGTCGATGCTTTGGCCACCTTAGCATCAATGTTGCACCATTCGGATAAGATCCAAGTTGATACGTTGTGCATTTAGGTTCATGATCAGCATGCTTATTGTAACATGATAGAGGAAGAACTAGATGGCAAACCATGATTTTACGATGTCAAGGAGTACCTTAGGATGGGGATATGCCTGGCACAGGCCACATGAGATCAAAAGAGAGCCATTTGACGGTTGGCAAGTGGATTTTTCCTCAGTGGAGGGGTGTTGTACAAAAGAACACCAGACTTGGGATTGCGAAGATGTATAGATGCTAATCAAGCCACGACGGTTATGACGGAGGTGCATTCTAGAGTTTGTGGGCCACATATGAGTGGATATGTATTGGCAAAGAAGATTCTTCGAGCAGCATATTATTGGCTCACTATGGAGCGAGATTGTATCAGTTCTGTGCGTAAATGCCATATATGCCAGATACACGGAGATCTGATTCATTCTCCACCGACAGAATTACACACAATGTCAGCACCATGGCCCTTTGTTGCATGGGGCATGAATGTCATGGGACCTATCGAGCCGGTAGCTTCCAACAGTCATAGGTTCATTCCGGTGACCATCAATTATTTCACCAAGTGGATTAAAGCTAAAACTTTCAAGTCGGTAACCAAGAAAGTAGTGGTAGATTTCGTTCATTCCCATATCATCTGTAGATTTGGGATCCCGAAGGTAATCATCACAGACAATGGTGCTAATCTTAACAGTAGTTTGATGAAAGAAGTATGCCAACAGTTTAAGATTACACTTCGTAATTCCACCCCGTATCGTCCCAAAGCGAATGGAGCGATGGAGGAAACCAACAAGAATATAAAGAAGATATTGAGGAAAATGGTAGAAGGGTCCAGACAATGGCATGAAAGTTTACCGTTCGCGTTGTTGCGTTATCGCACTACTCTTCGTACTTCAGTGGGTGCAACTCCTTATCTGTTGGTATATGGAACAGAAGCAGTGATACCGACAGAAGTTGAAATTCTGTCTCTCTGAATTATCGCTGAGGCTGAGATTGATGATGATGAGTGGGTCAAAACCCGTTTGGAGCAGTTGAGCTTGATTGATGAAAACTGATTGGCAGCAGTATGTCATGGCCAATTGTATCAAAAGAGGATGGCAAGAGCATACAATAAGAAGGTGCATCCCAGGAAGTTTGAAGTGGGGCAACAAGTGTTGAAATGAATCCTTCCACATCAGGCCGAAGCAAAGGGCAAGTTCGCCCCGAATTGTCAAGGGCCGTTTATTGTGACCAGAGTGTTGTCCAATGGCGCTTTATGTATGACATATATTAAAGGAAGATGTATAGACATGGCTATCAATTCTGACGCTGTCAAAAGATATTATGTATGATTTCTTTAATTGTAATTGTTGTTTGTTTGTAGTTGGCATTGTATCGGAGAATGAAATGACAGAGGCAATTTGTTCTTCTATCCAAACACTTTAACCTTTGCTTCCCCATTTAAGCCTTATTTATTCTTTCATACCCCTCTTTTGGAATCGGTAAGTAAAATGAAAAAAAATAAAAAAAATAATATATATAACCATAAAACAAAAGAAAAGTCACAAAAAAAACCAAAGGAATTGGGAACTACGTTTGACTTGATTCTTCGAAGAGGATACGTAGGCGCCTCGTGGCTCGGTCATAGTATAACAAAAATCAAAGGATCCCCAAGCAAGAAAACTGGGGCAGAAGTTGTGTTTGTAATTTTGGAAAAGAAAATTTGATTCCACGAGTTGTAATGTTTTACCTATCAAAATTATTTTTAAACTTTTGATACCCTTTGCTTTTATCCATACACCAAAAACCCATATTGATGTCCAAAAAGACCTCCCGATCAGTATCCAAGAAGTGCCAAGTCAGGCAAATGGAAGTCTGGAGTAACACTCTAGTCCCCAGCAGAAAAGAAATAAAATGAGAGAGCCTTATCGGTAACATCCCAATCCCCAGCTGAAAAGAAATAAAATGATAGAGTCTTATCAGTGAAAAACTTCACAGGCACCATAAGGCGACGGAAGTTGAGAGAAATAAAATGAGAGATTCTTATCGGTGAAAGCCTTCACAGGCACCATAAGGCGACGGGAGTTGAGAGAAATGAGAGTGTCTTATTAGTGAAAACCCCTCGAAGGGCACTATAAGGCGGCAAGGAATTAAAGGGGAAAACGAGATAAGTTTGACGGAAAGGATCCGTCGAGACATCAAGCAGAATAAAGAGGTTGTTTCGGCAAACAAGAGTTGGGTTGCGGGACCTTTGAAATGAAAAGTAGGGACATCAGAAAGATTGATTGATTTGAATAGACTAGGTTGATTAAAAATGCACGACATGACCTTTGGGATCGATTATACCATTCAGGTAAGTTCTTTTCCCTTCAAACAATTGTTCAGAAAGATTTTTTTTCCTGTTCTATCTTTTGAAGTCATCATTTCTCATTTCTTTTGGTTAATAGTAGTTTGTTTCTAAGAAGGATTTTCAGAGCTTACTACTAGTTTCCAATATGGTGCAAAGTAAATTTTGATAGGACATACTGAGGATAATGTGATGGGACGATAAAGACGTCATTATAAGACCAAATGATGGAGTGGTCTAAGATTTTGGGGAAAGTACGGAGTAAAGGTGGAAAGCACCAGTTGGGAAGTCCATGAATAAGGAGTCGTCAAGAAGGTCGGAAGTTATCGGCCGAGTTTCAAGATAGTCGGATAACGCAGAGCATGGAAAATAGGAAAAGGAAAAACCATCCCCAGCGGGAGCACCACAACCCCACACTTTAAACTAATAGAATTTTCTTTGATTTGAAATAGGGGCAGGAAATGTTATTGATGGCGAAAAGCTGTAATATGAGGAAAGTTGTCAAACTGGGGCAAGAAAAACTTTCTTTCATTTTGAAAATTTTCCTAAAGTCAGGTACCCACTTAAGGAAGAAGGAAGATAATGCAAGTCAAAAAGAAAAAAAAAGAAAAAAAAAAGAAAAAAAAAGAAAAAAAAAAGAAAAAAGGCCAATGTTATCCTCAGCAGTTTTCAGAGGAATGAAACACAAGTTTTAAAGGAAGTAGTTTTGAAGAAGGAAGATAACACCAACTTTAAGGGAAGTAGTCTTTGAAGGAGGAAGATAACATATTTTTGAAAAAAAAGTGCTATCTCCAGCATTTTTTCTGAGGAATAAAACACAAGTTTTGAAGGAAGTAGTTTTGAAGGAGGAAGATAACACCAGTTTTAAGAGAAGTAGTTTCGAGGGAAGCAGTTCTGAAAGAAGATAATTCAAGTTAGAAGGAAAATGGTTCAGGAGGCAAGAAGGAACAACGGCAATAGAAGGAAGTTTTAAGTTGTAGTTGAGGTCGGGAGCCCGCCCGTATAATAGAGGAATACATTTTAGTCTTTACATTTCAAGTTTTGAAGTCGAGAGCCCGCCCGTATAACAGAGGAATACATTTTAGTCTTTACATCTCAAGTTTTGAAGTCGGGAGCCTGCCCGTTAACAGAGGAATACATTTTAGTCTTTACATTCAAGTTTTGAAGTCGGGAGCCCGCCCGTATAATAGAGCAATACATTCAAGTTTTGAAGTCGGGAGCCCGCCCGCATAACAGAGGAATACATTCAAGTTTTGAAGTCAGGAGCCCGCCCGGAGATCGGAAAGGCGATGTATGTTTAAGTTGTTGAAGTCAGGAGCCCGCCTGGAGAATGGAGGTATTATATTTTAAGTTGATGAAGTCAGGAGCCTGCCTGGAGAATGGAGGTATGTTATTTTAAGTTGTAGTTGTAGTCAGGAGCCCGCATGGAGAATGGAGGTTGTTATTTTCAAGTGAAGCTGTAGTCAGGAGCCCGCCTGGAGAATGGAGGTATTGTATTTTAAGTTGTAGATGAAGTCAGGAGCCCCCTGGAGAATGGAGGTATTATCCTTTAAGTTGTAATTGAAGTCAGGAGCCCGCCTGGAGAATGGAGGTTGCTATCCTTTTAAGTTGTAATTGAAGTCAGGAGCCCGCCTGGAGAATGGAGGTGCTATCTTTCCAGGTAGTTGTTGAAGTCAGTAACCCGCCCGGAGAGCGGAGGGTTACAACAAAAATCCCCAGCATAAATTCAAGTTCAGAAATTGAAAGAAAAACGATTCACAAGAAGGGAATATTACAGTCAAGCAAGAGATGAAGAAACATTAGAGGGGAAACAAAGCAACAAGAGACACAGGGAGATCAAGTTGAAGATCTAGATAAGATTTTGTAATTTATAGACTAGTTTAGTCTAGCTTCTTATTTTCTGTTTAGCATGGTGTAATAAGGAGGTCGGTAGGCAGTAGCAGCAACAGCAACAACAGTAACAGCAAAATCACAGTTCCACGGTAGTCTCAGCTACCAAAACATCCCGAACTACATTGACCTGATTCCCTTTTAGCCAGGGATATATAGGAAACCTTTGAAGTAGAGGTTCGGTCAAAACATTCAAAAAAATACTTCACACGGGGTACTCAAACGGGCAAAAATTGCTTGTATCCGCTCACTTTATCTTTGCCCGAAAACTCTTCGTGTTTCTTGACAAAGAGGGGCAGCTGTGAGCACGTGATTTTTGCCCTATGAGTACCACCCTCACAAATTTTAAAATAACATAGTTTTGTGTTGTTTGCGAGTTTTGTGGATTTGTGCTATTATTATTTGCATTCGTCTGTGCATGTCTTATTTGTTAAAGTATCAAAAATATAAATATGTCGCATTTGCATTTAGGATTTAATTCTATAATTAAGAGTAATTAAGTTTGTTTTACAAAATGGAAAAATCACAAAAAAAATGTACCTTGCATTTTTAGCATTTAAATTGTGTGATTTTATTTTAATTGGTATTAATTGCGTGTGATTAAGAATTAATTAGTATTTTTAATTTGGTTTATAATTTAACTTAGAATTCTTACTTTTATTAATTAGGAAATAAAAGAAAATGAAGAAAAAGAACAAAAAATCGGATTGGGCCAAAAAATATAGCCCAATTCAACACCCCATACCCGGCCCAGGTTTTCAGCCCAAAAGACCATCAAACGACATAGTTTAGGGCGATTACTACGTCGTTTCGATGGCAACCAGCTAGGCCATCTCCGTGATCAGCCAAACGACCCCGTTTTAAGGCCAATAGATCTCAGCCGTTTGCCCAAACCAATCCAACAATCATGATCTCTTCGTCTGTTCCCCGACCCGTTCCACCAAAGACGGACCCAGTCTTGAGGAGATCTAAATGACATCATTCCGTTTAGTGAATTGATCCAAGCCGTCGATCTTAATTGATCCAACGGCATGGATCAAACTGAGAACTATTCATCCAAATCCATTCCGATTACCCTGAAAACCAAAACTGATGATTTACATAAGTCATAATACATCACACGGGGCTAGTCACACCTGAGAACTGGTGAGCAAAGTGCAGAATCTCAAAATGACCGGTCGGGTCGTTACACCCACGTGCTCGGATTCCAGAGATTTCAAAATAAAGTTATTACCTATAACCCAATGAACTCAAATATATGATTTTTACTAAATTCCATAACGAATTTCAGGGTCAAATCTCATTTTCCTAAAAAACCTAGGTTTTCATCTAAACACTTAATTTTCACTAATTTTTATATGTTAATCTACCTATAATCTATGTATCTAACTCATGTTGTGTAGAATTTACTTACCTCAAAGTGCTAGGTGAAAACCCTCTTCCAAAAGCTCCAAAAATTGCACAAGAGATGTAGGAAAATGAAATAAATGGTCTAAGTCATACCTTAAATAAGTTGGGCACATGCCTTAGATACCGCATTTGTGAACCTAGGGTCGCAAATGCGAAAAATTTCTTGCAAATGTGAACCCTGGGCTTCGACTGCTACGGTCGTAAATGCAATGAAAGTGTCGCAAATTTGAACACTTTTGAGGTCGCAAATGCGGCTCAAGTGTCGCATATTCGAACACTGCCCTAGGTCGATTTTCTTCCCAATTGCGAAGATCTTCTCGCAAATGCAAATAATTTCTCGAATTTGCGAGACCTGCAATACAAACAATAAACACTAGATAACTATAGTGTTTTCTCACCCTTTCAAACGTTCGAAACTAACCCGAGCCCTCGAGGATCCACACCAACAACCCACAAAAGTTTAACAACATCATAAAAACTTGCTGGAGCAATCAGAACACCAAATAACATCAAAAGCCACGAATCGGACGCCAAAACGCATGAATTAACTCATGAACTCAAAAACAACTACAAAAACACATCCGCGCGTCTGATTCCTATCAAGTCAATTTAGAATGATGCCTAATTTTGCGTGCAAGTCTTAATTGATTTTACATTCCTACTCCAACTTCCAAAATTGGTATTCGAACCCAATATAAAAAGTCCACCCTCGGTCAAACATGCTAAAACTTTAAATTTCTGACTTTCGTCAAATGACCCCGAAGTGACTTATGGACCTCCAAATTCACTTTTGAATGTGCTCCAAAGTCCAAAATCACCATACGGAGCTATTCCCGGGCTCGGAACCCCAAACAGACATTTAGAACATAATAATCCATTTCAACCCAAACTTATAGAATTTGCTCAAAATGCCAACATTCACTATTAGGCGCCGAAATGCTCCTGGGTCGTCCAAAACCCGATCGGAACATACACCAAAGTATGAAATCATCATACAAACCTATTTAAACTGTTAAATACTGATTTCGCGGCCGTTTCTCAAAATGTTAACAGAAGTCAAACATAGGGTTTTTTAAGCCAACCTTAAGTAACCAAGTATTACGATTTCAACTTGAGCCATTCCAAAGAACGAACTAACCATCCTTGCAAGTCAAAAAATAGAAAAAGAATGTACAAGAAGTCTTATATAGGGGAAAGGGGGTTTTAGAAATCAAAACGACCAATAGGGTCGTTAAATTCTCTACTTCTTAAACAAACATTCATCCTCGAATGGGTTCAAAATCATACCTGGAGGGCTGAATAAGTGTTGATATATGCTACGCCTGTCCTCCTAAGACTCCCAAGTTGCCACCTTGACTGGTTGATACTTCCACTGAACCTTTATCGCCCAAACCCTCTTAGATCTCAACTAGCAATCTTGCCTAGCAATAATGGGAATTGGCTCCTCTTCATAACCCAGGATCTCATCTAGCTAAATAGTGTTGAAGTCTAACATATGTGACAGGTCGGCAAGATAACTCCGGAGATAAGACAAATGAAAAATCGAATGAACTTCTGCAAGGATGGGAGGTAAAGTAAGCTCATAAGCAACCTCTCCAACTCGTCTCAACAGCTTAAATAGGCCTATAAACCTTGGGCTCAACATTCCATTCTTCCGAAATTTCATAATACCTTCATCGGCAAGAATTTCAAGCGAACCTTCTTGCCCATCAGAAATGATACATCACGCGCCTTCTAGTCTGCGCAATCGTGTAGTAACGTCTCTCCAAGGACCATCAAATGCAGATCATCAAACTATCGAGCCCTGATCTGCTCCAATAGTGAAGACTGAGCAACAATGCATGCAAGAACTCAGTCAGGCTCCAAAGTCCAACCTCACAAATCTTTTAGTTAAGGACTAAATGTCCAAAGCTAGTGGCCTCTCCTCTTCTGTAATGAATGCAAAGCTATACTCTATGCCTTTTTGCTCAAGGCATCCACGACTATATTCGCCTTACCCGGATGATAAAGAATGATAATGTCATAGTCCTTCAGTAACTCAAGCCATCTGTGTTGCCTCAAATCGAGATCCCTCTTCTTGAACAAATGATGTAAGTTGTGATGATCAGTGTAAACATCACATGAAACCACAAGGCTCTAGCGGTAATATAAGGAAAAGTTATGAATTATTCTTGTGATTTGAGTCTACGAGGCGGTCTCTCGATAGTGACTGTTGTTGGTATTTCTCTATAACTACACATGTCTTTGGTTGTTTTTTTCCCTTAACATATCATTCCTTATTTCACCGTGTTGCATTGTTTGCTTTAGTTCCGTGCACTTAACCTTGATATGTTATTCGTTGTTTCAATTTCATTTCTATCATTAGTACACCACCAAACACTTGTAAAAAAATTTCTTATTTAATACAGTTGGGCCTTGACCTGAACTTGTCATTACTCTACCAAGGTTAAGCTTGACACTTACTGGGTACCGTTGTGGTGTACTCAAGCAATGCTTCTGCACATCTTTTTTTGCACAAATCTAGGTAACTCCTCTAAGCCTAGTTATTAGTATGAGCTCAACTGCAGAGATTTCAAGGTATACCTGTCGGCGTCCGCATACCTCAGAGTCTCCCCTCTATCTAGATTTCTTATTTCATTACCATTTGTTATAGGCATGGATGTATAGGATTATTCAGTACTAGTAACTAGAGCTTGTGACTTGTATTCGCCAAGTTTTGGGAGTTGTATATGGTGAGTTGTATAGTTTATCATATATATTGAGTTTTGAGACTAATTATTATTTCAGTTATTTCTACATGAATATTAGGTTTACCCTGTCTTAGAGACTAGATGTCATCACGACATCCTACGGAGGGAAATTGGGGCCGTGACAAGTTTATATCAAAGCTCTAGGTTTATAGGTGTTACGAGTCACAATTAGGTTTAGTAAAGTCTCGCGGATCAGTACGGAGACATTTGTACTTATCTTGTAGAGCCTATGGAACTATAAGGAAAAGTTTCACTTCTTTGATTCCTTATCGTTCAAATTTTTTGACTTCGAATTCCAAATCTCTGTCTTTCTATTCTCTCACAGATAGTGAGGACACGCACAATTGGATCAGATGATCAGATACCCGCGCCCCTTGCTAGAGTTGTGAGAGTACGTGGTCGGGAAGAGGCCGACGATTGGCACATGGTGTAGCCTAAGCACCGACCTAATATACTTTAGAGGACCCACCAGTTGCTCCAATTAGAGGGCAAGCATCTGATGCGCCTGTTACTTCCCCTGCACATAAGAAGACCCTCGCCTAATTTTTGAGCATAGTTGGCATTCTAGCTCAGACTGGGTTGATTCCACTTGCTCCTTCCACATCTCAGGCTAGGGGGAGGAGAAGAGATTCTCGCCACTCGTACCCTAGAGTAGGAGGTCCAGGTTTACTAAGTCCTATATGTTTAACAATTTTAATCGATCGTCCTAGTTTAGCTCGAGGTTAGGGCAATAGCTTCTAAGAGGGAGAAGCTCAAACTCGAAAGGTACAAGAAGTACCACCCTCCTACTTTCAATAGTTTATCTTTAGAGGATGACTAGGATTTCCTTAAGGATTACCAACGTATTCTCTGTACTATGGGTATTATAGAGTCGAGTGGGGTTTTTTTCAATATATTTCAGCTTAAGAGAGTGGCTTATCAGTGGTGGAGAGCGTATAAGTTGGGTAGCCCGATCGAGGTAGCTTCACTCACTTGGGCTCAGTTCTCAAAGATATTCATAAGGGAGTTTGTTCTATAGAGCCTTCGTGTTATATGGCGTGCTGAGTTTGAGAAGGTGAACTAGGTTTCTATGACCGTATCAGAGTATGCTGTCAGTTATAGTGAGTTGTCCCGACATGCACCAGCTTTAGTCTCCACAGTTAGAGAGCAAGTCTGTCGATTTATCAAGGAGCTCATCCACTGAATTAGATTCAGCATGGCTCGAGAGTTGGAGATAGACAACCCATACTAATAGGTAGTGGAGATCTTTAGGAGATTAGAGGGTATGTGATATTGGGGGAGAGAGAAGAAGGAGGTGAAGAGGCCTCAAGATTGTGGCACATATATTGGTGTCA
The DNA here is from genome assembly GCA_026770625.1 of Nicotiana glauca. NCBI lineage: Eukaryota > Viridiplantae > Streptophyta > Magnoliopsida > Solanales > Solanaceae > Nicotiana > Nicotiana glauca. The sequence continues at coordinate 36,060 of MU745600.1, forward strand.
TGCCCCAGTTGTCGGCCGTCATGCTAGAGGCTACGTGAGTCATCATTTTAATTTAGCACTTCCAGCTTCTAACGGTATCCTATTTTTCCAGGCCTCAAGTTTCCCATTATACACCACCATTGTATTGTACGCCTCCTGCATAGGGTGCTTCAGCAATTAGTACAGAGGATGAGGCCTGAGCTAGTTCTAGTAGACACTCCTCCGAGAGTTTGTTTTGAGTGTGGTGACACTAGTCATATGGTGAGGGACTACCCTAGACACAGGAGGGGTGCACCTCCACAAACTACTCAGGCCCCATATATTCCTTAGGGCCGTCAGAGTCATCATGTCGTGGTTAGTACAACAATTGCCACTCAAATTGCACAACCAGCTAGAGGTAAGGTCGGGCAGGTAGAGGCCACCCTAGAGGGGGAGGCAAGGCCAGATGTTATGCTCTTCATACAAGGACAGAGTCAGTTACATCAGACTCAATCATCACATGTATTGCTACAGTTTGTCATAGAGATGCGTCCGTATTATTTTATCCATGCTCCACTTATTCCGATGTATCCTCTTAATTTGCTCCGTAGTTGGGTATATACCGTGAGTCCTTGAGTTTTCCTATTTATGTTTCCATGCTAGAGGGAGATTCTATTATTGTTGACTGTATGTATCAGTCGTGTTTAGTTGTTCTTGGTAATTTTGAGACTAGAGTCGACCTATTTTTTCTAAATATTGTAGATTTTGATGTCATTTGGGAATGGAATGTTTGTCACCCTATCATGCTACTCTTGATTGTCATGCCAAGACAACAAAGTTGGCTATGCTAGGTTTGTCGCGGTTGGAGTAGAAGGTTACCTTGAATTATGTTCCTAGTTGGGTGGTATCCTATCACCACCCGGATTTCCCACCCTCGAGAGTCGTGATGGCACCTACTCGTGAAAGCTAAGAAAGACGAGTGTTATAGATTCATTACCTTTTTTACTTAGCCTCATTAGAGTTCAATATAACAGGTGATCAACAGCGGAATAATTAAAATAAACAGAAATGCGGAAGACAAAACTCATAGTTTAACCATAGACTAGTGTGGAATCCAACATACAACTCTACCCTGAATTGGTGTCACAATGTCACGGACTATCTATGAATACTACAAACAGTGGTCTAAAAGATAAATACAAAGCTATCTCTGAAATACATAAAGGAAACAAAATAGAAAGATAGAAGGAGACGCCAAGGTCTGCGGATGCCTGCAGGACTACCTCGGGTTGAGTGATGGACTAAAGAAAGCAACCTCACTGTGGTCAAAAACCTGCAACACAGGGATCTCAAACAATGATGAGTGTAGTATCAGTACAACCGACCCCATGTGCTAGTAAGTGGCTAGCCTAACCTTGGCAAAGTAGTGACGAGGCTAGGACCAGACTACCAAAAAAACCTGTGCAGTTAAATCATATACAATGAAAAAATAAAGATAGAAATTTACAGGTAAAGATAGGAAGGGGAAACATGCTGCGGGGAATATCAAGTAACAACGGGGGTGTACATAGGTCAGGCTAGTTTGGATTTTTCAATTACCAAATCAAACCAATGGTGTCAAGTTTTTAAATCTTTAAAAAAAATCAATCTAACAAAGTCGAGTTTTTCAATCTCGGATTTTCTTAGATTTTTGGGTTTTTTTGGATTTTCGAATTTTTTTCCAGTAAAGTCTTCGCATAGCACAAAATATGTAACTTGTGCTCAAAATATTTATTCAGTTATTAAGATACAACTATATAATATATTTTTCAAGAAAATAGTATAATTATATGAGACATGTCATTGTATTATTCTAAATATTCAATAAAAAAGATAATAAAATTGCATAAAGTATTTCTAATTAATAAGTAATAATAAAAATTAACATAATCGAAAAATACTATATAGGTTATGCTGAAGAAAGAAATAAGCTATGTTATCTATTTTTATGGGATAATGCATAAAATTCTATCATCATTCCTAGTATTGAATTGAATTTCTTTTATTAGGACAAGTACTGATTTGAACTTTGTTTGAATTGCTACATTTGTGGGCTATAAATATTCTTTGTCATTCAAGAATGTTAAATCCAAACATGAAATAATTAGTTAAAATAAAAAATTATGAAAAAATTTAAGAAATATTTATAAATTACATTAGAGTAATATTTATATGTATAAAATATTTTTAATATTTTATAAATGTACTATCCGATTTGTTCGGTTTCGATTTGACCTTCTTAGTTAAAACTAAACTAGACAATCATGGTCGGGTTTGTTTTTCTAATACCAAACTTTAACGACCCGATCGGTCATTCCGATAGTTTAGCCCTGTTTCTCCCATTTCTGCTTCATTTTGTGTGGTTAAGCTCTTTTATGTCTCGTTGGGTTAGTTGGCTCGGGTTCAGAATGATTGTAGAGAGAAATGAGATACTTAGTCTCTTAAGTTGATGATAAAGTTGGAAAAGTCAACCGAAAGTTGACTTGTAAGTAAATAATCTCGGAACTTTGTTTTTACGGTTCGGATAGCTTTGTGAGGTGATCTGGGGCTTAGGAGCGTGCTTGCAAAGTAATTTGGAAGTCCATGGTAGATTTAGGCTTGAATTGGCGAAATTAGAATTTTCTCGTTTTCCAGTTGATTGTGGAAATTTTGATATCGGGGTTGGAATGGATTTCCGGTTTGACGACCCTGCCAGTCGTCTCATGAGTTACCTCTCTGTTTCCCCCATTTATGCTTCTTTATGCTTTTTTTTATCCATGTTTTATGGTATCGGGTTGGTCGGATTGAATAGAGGATTTTGGTAAAGTTTGAGACACTTAGCCTCTTTGGAGTGAGTTTAGGTTGGAAAAGTTAACCGGTTGTTGACTTATGTGTTAGAGGGATCGGATGTGAGTTTCAATGGTTCGATTAGCTTTGAGAAATGATTTGAGACTTAGGAGTGTGATCGGAATGGGTTTTGGAGGTTTGAAGTATATTTAGGCTTGAATAGGCGAAGTTGATATTTTGGCAATTTCCGGTTGGTATGCGAGATTTTGATTTAGGGGTTGGAATGGAATTTTGAGAGTTGCAATAGCTTCGTTATGTTTGGGACGTGTGTGCAAAATTTGAGATTATTCATACGTGGTTTGGTTGGTTTTTTTATAAAAAGCGAAATTCGGAAGATTTTAGAAAGTTTGGCTTGAATCTCATGTGTTTTGGATGATTTGATGTTCTTTGCGGTATTTTGAAGATTGGAACAAGTTTGAACAAGGTATTAGGATATGTTTGTGCTTTTGGTTGAGATCCCGGGGGCCTCGGGGTGATTTCGGATGGTTGACGAAGAAGTTTGGATTTTGTTGTAGCTGCTGAATTTGCTGCTTCTGGTATTTTCGCACTTGCGGATTGGGGACCGCAAATGCAAGAGAGGGGCCGCAGAAGCAACCAGAGGTATGTTTGACTGGGACCGCAGAAGCGGCTAGGAGAACCGCATCTACGATGTTGCAGATGCAGGCGAGGAACTGCAAATGCGGATGATGGGGAACTTAAGTGATTTTCGTAGAAGCGGAGGAATTACCGCAAACGCGGTACCGAGATGCGGTTCAAGTACCGCAGATGATTAAATGCCTAGGCAGAACATATAAGTTATTTCACTCGCGAGTTTGAGCTATTTTCACCATTTCTACTTCATCTTTGGAGCTTTTGGGTGATTTGAAAGAAGGATTTGAAGGGAACTTCATTGAGGTAAGGAATTTGGACTTGAAACTCATTCCTATGCTATTATTTCATGGATTAGGAGCTAGAAACTATAGAAATTAAGGATGAAAATTGGAGAAACTAGGGTTTAGTATTAGAGACCTTTGCTTGGGAATTTGAAGGACCATTTGAGGTAGAATTTCCGAACTTTTGATATGTATGAACTCGTGGGGAGATAAGGAATCTATTGGTGTAAAAATTATTGAATTCCGAGACGTGGGCCTGGGGGTCAGGATTTTTGTTAATTATTGATTGTTTTCGCTTGGGTTTCCTTCCCTTAGACTAATTTGACATCCTTGTTATGATTTTGGATAGATTCGATGCGAGTGGATGCCAATTCGAGGGGCAAAGGCATCGCGACCTAGAGATTTGACTGATTCGAGGTGAGTAATGATTGTAAATGATGTTCTGGGGGTCTGAAACCCCGGATTGCACATCGTAGTGCTATATTGAGGTAAGGCACATGCTTGATGACGAGTGTGGGATCGTGCACTATTGGGGATTGTGACTTGATCCCTCCCGATTGATGATATTATCGCGTATTTGATTAAAATCTATTTGCTATCATCATTATTTGAGCTGAATGTCATATTTGGGCTTCGTGCTAACTATTTAAACCCTTCAGGGATTTTTATTTGTATTTCCTCACTGTTTTGACTTTATACTTGAACTCAGTCATGCTATTTTCCACTGTATTCATACTCAGCCATGTTTACTCAGTTTTAATATTTAAATGATGGTTTGGGATGAGAAACATTGTTTTACTATTGCCCGAGTGGCTTGTGAGGATTTTTGACTGAGTAAGGCCGAGGTCCTAATGTTGTGAGGAAACACTGATATTGATTTGAGATCGAGGGCCCGAGATCTGTACGCCACAAGGTGGCTTGATTGATATGAGGCCGAGAGCCTAATGATGACACCACGAGATGGATTGATATTGTACTTTGTCCGTAAGGGACCCCTCGAGGAGTCTGCACACCCCAGTAAGCGGGTATCCATTTTGACGTGAGATTTAGCCCAAGGGGCTAGTATTTTTTTGAGATGTTTCCTGAGGGGCGGTTTTGTTGATACAGTGCCCGAGGGGAGAACCTTTACATGTTTATTTTTCATATTTTCCTGTCAATTATATGCTTACTTGCTGAAGAAGTATTTTTACTTATCTCTTAGCTGGTTTACTATTTTAAAATGGTTTTATTGCTTCATTATAGAATGTCTTGTGCCATACGTGTTTTCTATTTTTCAGTCTTTATTTACATTTGTTACTCATTGAGTTGGAGTACTCAATTTATCCCCTGCACCCTGTGTGCAGATTCAGGCATAGTTGGTTCCGCTCCCGAGTGATGATCCTTCCAGCTTCAACCGGACATTCGGAGTTCATGAGGTAGTTGTTTGGCGTCTGCAGTCCCGCGTGTTTCTCCTCCTTTATCATTTCTATCTAGTTTTAGATAGTTGTACTAGTTTTCTGACTTGTATTATGACTTATAGATGCTCATGACTAGTGACACCCCGGTATCGGGCTGTGTATGGGTGTTTTTCCATGTATTTATGATATGATCTGCTATTTCAAATTTATTTTATCATGTTTAGACTATTTCTTAATGTTTAACTGTTAATAATTGGAAAATAGGAAGTGTTGGTTTGCCTTGTCTTCACGAGAAGTGCCATCACGATCGGGTTTAGGTTTAGGGTCGTGACAAGTTGGTATCAGAGTCTAGGTTACATACGTCTCACGAGTCATGAGCAGGTTTAGCAGAGTCTCGCAGATCGGTATGGAGACATCTGTATTTATCCTTGAGAGGCTGTAGAACCTTTAGGAAAAACTTCATATTCTTGAAATTCTTGTCGTGCAAATTTGTTGGTCCTAGTACTAAACTTCTGTTATTCTATTCTGTCACAGATGGTGAGGACACGTGCTAGTGGTCAGGATGGACGACCACCATTACCACCAGTTGTGGCCACTAGAGGTCGAGGACATGGTCATGGTCGTGTTAGAGGTAGAGAAACGAGGGCAGCACATGTAGATCTACCAGCTATCGCGGTTCAGGACTAGGTCCCAGCTATGGACGCTCCAGCAATACCAGCTCAAGCACCGGTTGTGCCCATTGTGATTCTGGGTCTTCAGGAAGCCTTGGCTCAAATCTTATCAGTTTGTACTGGCCTAGCTCAGGCGGTTTCAGCCACTACATCCACAGTTACTTCTTAGGCCGGGGGAGGCAGTCAGACTACTGCCTCTCGTACACCTGAGCAGGTCGTGCAGTGACTTCAAACATTGGGGGCACATCCAACCCAGCCGGTTGCAGTTGCTCAGGACTATGTAGTTCCTGTTATGCCAGAGGATGAGTAGCGTAGGTTGGAGAGATTTGGTAGGCTTCAGCCTCCAACCTTCAGTGGTATAGAGGGCGAGAATGCCTAGGGCTTTTTGGACAAGTGTCAGAGCGGGTACTCTGGAGACCTGCGGGGTAGCTTTCACAACCTATTAGTTTTCAGGACGTCCATTCACTTGGTGGGAGGATTTAGAGTGGTATAGGCTTGTTGGTGCAGCACCCCTTACCTAGCAGCAGTTCTCCGTTCTCTTCTCTAGAGAAGTATATGTTGTAGTCTCGCAGAGAGGAGTTGCGTAGGCAGTTTGAGTGTTTGCGTCAGGGGGAGATGAACATGCCGCAGTATGAGCTGAGGTTCTCCAAGTTTGCTTGTCATGCCATCTGGTTGGTTCGGATAGATAGAGAGAGGATCAGGAGGATTGTTGATGGTCGTACTTATCAGCTCCGTATTCTCATGACTAGGGAGAGGGTGAATGGTGCTACATTCGAGGAGGTTATGGATATTGCTCGAGAGATTAAGTTTGTTTGTTGCCAGGAGCGAGATGAGAGGGAGGCGAAAAGGCCTCAAGGATCTGGTAGTTATAGTGGTGCTCCTTCGAAGGGTCAGTTTCAGCACGGTAGAGGCGATATATTTAGGCCAGCTCAGCCAGCTCGCCCAGGTTATCGTGGGGCGTAATTGGGTCATGGTTCTCACAGTTCACATCAGGGCCAGTCATCACTTAGTACCCTTTTAGCTCAAAGTTCATTCCGTGCTCCCTCAGTTTTGGGGCTCTTCTATGCCGAGTGCATCTGCTATTCACTCCGGTGCGAGGGGTTCCCTTTAGCCCCCTTCTCCAGCACCTGGGAGTTGTAATGAGTGTGGAGAGATGGGTCACATGTGGAGGCAATACCCTCTTCGTTTAAATAGTTCTTCCCAGTAGAGGGGTCAGACATCAGCTTCAGCGTCAGTTACTTCACCACTACCCGCCCAACCAGCTAGGGTAGAGGTCAATCACCCATTGGTCGCCCCAGAGTGGGAGGTCGATCAGCGGGCGGTCAGTCCCATTTCTATGCTCTTCCAAGCAGACCCGATGTTATTGCTTTAGATGCTGTTATTACAGGTATTGCTTCAGTCTGCCATACAGATACTTCTGTAATATTTGATCCTGGTTTCACCTTTTGTTATGTGTCATCATACTTTGCTCGTTATTTGTATATGATCCGTGAGTTTCTTGCTTTACATTTTCATATATCTGCTCTGATGGGCGATACTGTTGTTGTAGATCGTGTGTACCGATCATGTGTTGTGACTATTTGGGGTCTGGATACCCGAGTGGATCTTTTATTATTGAGTATGGTGGATTTTTATGTCATTCTAGGCATGGATTGGCTATCTCCGTGTCGCACTATTCTGGATTGTCATGCTAAGACAGTGTATGCCACGGATCGAGTGGCGAGGTGTGAATGACTACGTTCCTAGTAGAGTAATCTTTTTCTTGAAGGCCCAGTGTATGGTTGGGAAAGGTTGTCTTGGGATGTCAGAGCTGAGACTTCTAGTATTGATTATGTTCTAGTTGTAAGGGATTTCCCTGATGTATTTCCTGCAGACCTGCTGGGTATGCCACCAGATAGGGATATTGATTTTGGTATTGACATGGTGCTGGGTAATCAGCCCATTCCTATTCTACCATATCGTATTGCATCAGCGGAGTTTAAGGAGCAGCTTCAGGAACTCCTTGATAAGGGGTTCATTCGGCCTAGTTTGTCGCCTTGGGGTGCGCCGGTTCTGTTTATGAAGAAGAAGGATGGCATATGAGAATATGCATTGATTATAGGCAATTGAACAAGGTAACAATTAAGAACAGGTATCCTTTGCCTCGCATTGCTGATTTATTCGACCAACTTCAGGAAGCGAGAGTGTTCTCCAAGATTGATCTCCGTTTAGGTTATCACCAGTTGAAGATCAGGGATTCGGATATTTTTAAGACGGCTTTCAGGAGCAGATATGATCATTATGAGTTCCTGATTATGTCTTTTAGGCTGACCAATGCCCCAACAATGTTTATGCAATTGATGAACAGCGTGTTCCGGCCTAATCTTGACTCATTTATCATAGTCTTCATTAATGATATTCTGGTATATTCGTGTAGTCAGGAGGAGCACACAGAGCATTTCAGGGTTGTGTTGCAGAGATTGAGGGAGGAGAAACTTTATGCAAAGTTCTCCAAATGTGAGTTTTGCCTCGGTTCAGTGGCTTTCTTGTGGCACGTGGTGTCCAATGAGGGTATTCAAGTTGACCCAAAGAAGATAGAGGCGATTTAGCGTTGGTCCATACCGTCCTCAACTACAAATATTCGCAGATTTCTTGGTTTGGCAGGCTATTACCACCGGTTTATTCAAGGATTCTCATCTATCATATCGTCCTTGACCAAGTTGACTCAGAAGGATGCTCTATTTGTATGGCCAGACGAGACGAGTGTGAGGAGAGCTTTTAGAAGCTCAAGATAGCCTTGACCACAGCTCCAATGTTGGTCTTTCCATCAGCTTCAGATTCATATACAGTGTATTATGATGCTTTGAGAGTAGGGATTGGTTGTGTGTTGATGTAGGAGGGCAGAGTTAGTCCTTATGTTTCTCGTCAGTTGAAGCCTCATGAGAAGAACTACACCGTTCATGATTCGGAGTTGGCTACCATAGTTCATGCATTAAAGATTTGGAGGCATTACTTGTATGGTGTGTCTTGTGAGGTGTTCACTAATCATCGTAGTCTTCGGCATTTGTTCAAGCAAAATAATCTTAATTTGAGGCAGCGGAGATGGTTGGAGTTGCTTAAGGATTATGATATCACTATATTGTATCATTCGGGAAAGGCCAATGTGGTGGCCGATGCTTTGAGACAAAAGGCAGTAAGTATGGGGAGTTTAGCATATATTCTAGTTGGGGAGAGACCTCTAGTATTTGATGTTCAGGCCTTGGCAAATCGGTTCATGAGGTTAGATATTTCGGAGCCCAGTCGGGTATTGGCTTGTGTGGTTTCTCGGTCTTCTTTATATGATCGCATCAGAGAGTGCCAGTATTATGATCCGCATTTGCTTGTCCTTAGGGATAGAGTTCAGCATGGTGATGCCAGAGATGTGACCATTGGTGATGATGGGGTGTTGAGGATGCGTGGCCGGATTTGTGTGCCCGATGTGGATGGGCTTCGGGAGTTGAACATGTACCAATGGAGGCGATAACAAATCAAAAAAATATAGGGAGATTAATAACATGTGGATATTATAGTAAATTATATGGATGAATGAAACAATGACATGTGTCAATAGATATGACCACAAATCCAAAAAATATCGGGCAATCAATTAATAACAGGCAAATATTATAGCAAAATAAAGGGATGAATGAAACAATGAGCGGGTGCTAATGGATATGACCACAAATCCAAAACATATGGGGTAAGGAATTAACAATTAACAGGCAGATACTGCAACAAATTAAAGGGATGGATGAAACACTTACATGTGCCAATAGACATGACAACAAATCAAAAAAATATATGATACACAACCGACATATATTGTAGCAAATTAAAGGGATAAATAAAATGTTTTACATGTGCCAATGGACATGACCACAAATCGAAAAAAATGTAAGGAGAGTAATTAATAGGCAAATATTATAGCAAAATAAAGGGATGAATGAAATGATGTTATGTGCCAAAAGACACAAGATAATTATATTTAAAAAATAAAAGGCTGCCATTAGTGTAAATTTTCATTTTCAATTCAACTGATAAGTATAAGATTTGAAATGGATCACATCCTAACTATTATGGAGGGAAGAAATTCAAAAATAACCAGATTTACAAGTGGTCATTCAAAAATAATCATAACTTCAAAAGTAATTAAAATTTATCCACTTTTCATGTAAAATTAAATTTGAACGAAAACACTATTCAAAATTCGAAAAATACTCCATTATAATATATTGGAGTTCCAAATAATATGCTGGAAGTTCATACACAGGTGCTCCACTCTAATATATTATGCTGGAACTTTTCGTGTGTTTGAGTTAACATGCTGGAAGTTTATACACAGGCATACCGATCTCCAGTATATTATGTCGGACGTTCTCTGTTACAGTAAAATAGTGGTTATTTTTCAGTAACTTTACATACGCTGGATATTTTTGAATAAACAGTCCGAAAACTGACTAGCCCGTGCTATTTTAACTATTATGGACCACACGATACGAGTCTAAAAAGCAATTGAACATTTCTTGAGGAAATAAGACTGGACTGGATCTTTACCCATGTATTTGACCTTAATATTAACTTCTTCTAAGTTTTATAACTAAAATTGTGCATTAATTAACTTTAAAATTGGGAGGGGGGAGGGGGGAAGGTTGACATTCAAGGTAAAAACTAATTGGCTCATTGTCACACCTCCTTTTTCCTACGCCCGCAGGGGCATAGAGGGGAGTAAGGGAGTTTTTCAAATTAAAGTACAATCAAAACGGGATTTATTATTAAGATTTAGAGTCACTACTTGAGAGTTTTATGGTGTCCCAAGTCACCAGTTGAATCCCGAATCGAGGAAATAATTGACTCTGTATTACAATCCGCGAACCAGAAATCCGAATAAGGAATTCTATTAACCCGGAAGAAGGTGTTAGGCATTCCCGAGTTCCGTGGTTCTAGCACGGTTGCTCAACTGTCATATTCGTCTTATTTATCTGATTTTATATATGTTGAACCTATTGTGCAAATTTTAACCCTTTCCCGCTTTTATTATTGTTATTTTAAAAGAGAATTGCAACGTCGTGAAAACGCGTCTCGAACCACGTCACATCAATTCACCCGTGATTATCGATGTAAGTAAATTTTTAAAAAGCGCGCCTAAAGTGACTAGCGCGTTATTACTTTGGAGAATAGCCGTGAAATTCGCTAAACGGCCCGTCCCGAAATCTAAATATTTTTATATATTTAATGAGGGCCCAGCAATTTACGTATTCTGTTTTGCAAGGCTCGTCTCATTTTTATTATTAAAAGGCAAACCTAAAACAATCTATAATTTTCTATCATCTGTCTCTAATAATAAAGAAAACATAACAAATTATTATTGTTTAGCAATTACTACATTTTAGATCCACAAATTCTAAGCAACCCGCGCGGAGGAATCGTAATCCAAATTCGGCACGAAATGGACCAATCGCAAACATGGACCCATGCCTCAAATGAATATGCAAATCAGGCTTGGGCCTGGGTCGTCCACTTTGGTCCAGATGCCTACACCGGGTGAAATGGCTGTTGAACCCCAGTAACATTTTAATTCCCGTAGAACAAATACCCATTGAAGTTATTTCTAATTATTCTACTTGAAATGATCATGTGTGATTTGGTTCTAATTTCAATTAACATATTACTAACTAAATGGAAACATCTGATTCAATGAACCTCTCAATAGACATGAACATTTATTTTTCTGATTCATTCCACGTCTCAGTTCCTCCTATCCACTGGATTGAAAAATAATTATTCATGTGCAGCTTATTAAATTGTAACAAACAATTAAGGAAAAGCCACAACTAAAGAGGCGACTGACTGCTATAGTACAAAACTAGTTCGGATAACTAGTCATTATATCTGGAACTGGCTACTTTGAACTTACTGGTTTTTGTCTAACAGTTAGTAATACAAACTTTAGAAAATAAATCAAGTTAATATCAATGATTATGGAGTCCCTGCGCTCATAAGAAAACATCAATCCAGTTTAACAATTCATAAGTAAAAACAGTCTAAAGTTTACACATAGCAAATCAACATTTAACTATACGAAACAACTACATCCAATATTTATTTAACTGTAGTAGTATGTAACAGTTCAACAGGCAGACTTCAAGATCAAATGACTAAGCAATTTCATTCCACTTTCGAGCTCAGAGTTACAGCAAATTTGAATGTGTACCTCAGAATCAGTCCCAGTTCCCGTTCGCTCTAATTGAAGCTTCGATTTGAACTTGAAGCTGACATGGGCCTTAATCGAGTGTTCTCGACTGAGAACACACGACTAAGGTCGATGATAACCTCAATCTTCCAACTTCAGCCCGATTCCAGGCTTGGCACTGTTAGGGTTCCCTTAATCAATTCAAGATTCGTCAAGTTCTGGTTTGATTCGAGGGGAACTAAGGGTGGTTTAGGGACGAGGGAGGTCAGGTGGACAACTGGTGTGTAAGTTTGGGGTTAATTGAACGAATTAGGGTTCCAGACCAGTTTTTCGATCTAATATTCGAAGGGCTCGGGGGTGATTCGAAGCAAAACGAGTGTGGATTTGGAGAGGGGGGATCAAGGTGGTTCAGGGGTGTGATTTTCACGGCCATCGGAGCCGTCGCGGTCGGGTTTACGGCGAAGGGAAAGGGGGTCGGCGCTAGGGTTCCTCGTCTCTTTCAGAGACGAGGTTTGAGAGAGAGAGAGAGACGAAGAGTAGGGGGGAGGGCGTTACACACTTATATAAGGGGGAAGGGATATGATCCAGGCCGTTGGATCAATTAAGATCGACGGCTTGGATCAATTCACTAAATGGAACGGTGTCATTTAGATCTCCTCAAGACTGGGTCCGTCTTTGGTGGAACGGGTCGGGGAATGGGCGAAGGGATCATGACTGTTGGATTGGTTTGGGCGAACGGCTGAGATCCATTGGCCTTAAAACGGGATCGTTTGGCTGATCATGGAGATGGCCTGGCTGGTTGCCATTGAAACGACATAGTACTCACCCTATACTACGTCGTTTGATGGTCTTTTGGGCTGAAAACCTGGGCCGGGTATGGGGTGTTGAACTGGGCTGTATTTTTTGGCCCAATCCGATTTTTTGTTCTTTTTCTTCATTTTCTTTTATTTCCTATTTAATAAAACTAAGAATTCTAAATTAAATTATAAACCAAATTAAAAATACTATTAATTCCTAATCACACGCAATTAATACCAATTAAAATAAAATCACACAATTTAAATGCTAAAAATGCAAGGTACATTTTTTTTTGTGATTTTTCCATGTTGTAAAATAAACTTAATTACTCTTAATTGTAGAATTAAATCCTAAATGCAAATGCGACATATTTTATATTTTTGTTACTTTAACAAATAAGACATGCACAGACGAATGCAAATAATAATAGCACAAAATCCACAAAACTCGCAAACAACACAAAACTATGTTATTTTAAAATTTGTGGGGGTGGTACTCATAGGGCAAAAATCACGTGCTCACAGCTGCCCCTCTTTGTCAGGAAACACGAAGAGTTTTCGTGCAAAGATAACGTGAGCGGATACGAGCGATTTTTGCCCGTTTGAGTACCCCGTATGAAGCATTTTTTTTAATGTTTTGACTGAACCTCTGCTTTAAAGGTTTCCTACATATCCCTGGCTAAAAGTTAATCAGGTCAATATAGTTCGGGAAGTTTTGGTAGCTGGAACTACCGTGGAACTGTGATTTTGCTGTTACTGTTGTTGTTGCTGCTACTGCCTACCGACTTCCTTATTACACCATGCTAAACAGAAAATAAGAAGCTAGTCTAAACTAGTCTATAAATTACAAAATCTTATCTAGATCTTCAACTTTATCTCCCTGTGTCTCTTGTTGCTTTGTTTCCCACTACAAAAAAAACTGACTTTAGCGACGGACGAATTCCGTAGCTAAATAGTATATTTCCGTCGCTAAACAGGTTTAGCAACGGAATAGCGACGGATTAGTGTCCATCGCTACTTTGCTCGTGGCTAACCCTTTACTAACGAAAAAATTGAATCTGTCGGTAAGTTAGCAACGAATTAGCTACGGTCGGTATCTATTGCTACTCTTAGCGACAACACATATCTGTCGCAATTATCATCCATTTTGTCGCCAAATCGATAAAACATTTCGTCGTCGGATTTAATTGGGGACGAATATGTCTTGTCGCTAATCCGTCACTAATATTATTTAGACATATTTGCCTTGCGACGAAATTCTTTTGTCGCAAATCTGCCACAACCTATTATTCTATATTTGTTATAGCTACATAGAAAATCATGGCAAATTATATTTTTCTTATTTTATTTAATAAAAAACATATTGTTCAAGCATATTTAATATACTCTTAATAATAAGTTAATAACTGAAATTCATAGAAATTAATTCTACAAGATCCAAAATAGATACAATGTATAATTAAGATTAAAGCATTTACAATACTAAAATTAATTCAAACAAAAATATTTAATTACTGAGAGACTGGAGAGTGAAGGTCATCATCAGAAAGCGATGCATGAACCTCGTCAACACCAAAACCTCTATAATACCAAAATAAAATTCAAATAAAAATAGTTAACTACTGAGAGACTGGAGAGTGAAGGTAATCATCATAAAGTGATGCATGAACCTCGTTAATATTAGTTGTAGGAGGAGGAACTGGAGGTGCCATAGCTGATGGGTGATCATCTTGCACATGTGATGGTGAAGCTATCAATCCTCTTACTCACTCAGCCAACATAGGAAGCATGTTATCAATCATTACAAGAACCATATGATCAGTCAATGCAGTAATCAATCACATGAATAACTCATCCAAATTCGCCATTGGTGTTGATTGATCATTCAAAGGTGCTGATGATGAAGAAGCATCAGATCCAGAAGAGGCACGACGATTTAGCCCATAGAAATATTTTACTTGAGATCCAAGACCATATATTCTTCTCCTTTTCCCCCTTTTCCCCTCCTGCGGATTGATAAAATGCTAAAGATTGATCAATCTCAGATTGCGTTTGTGTTTGTTGCTATAATATTTGCTGATATTTTTCCTATAAATACCATAATAATTAGTGAAATTCATTAATGATTAAGATGAACATTAGGGGAAAAGAAATGATGAAAGCATAAATAAGTTAACTGTTAAGTTCTTCATTCAAACAAAAGTTAGCAAAAATCATCTTTAGAACTAAAATAGGTGCTAAACAAGTAAATGTCATATACAAAGTCAGTAAAATTATAGGATTTTGGACTTACATGTACAAGTCGGGATCGCTCACTAACAAAAGATTTTTCATCATGACCATGTGTAAGGACATGCAAGTGTAGCTCACTTGGTGTTGGATCTCGACCCTTTTCAGTAGCCTATACAAAAAACAAAGAACTTTATTTCCTTTGATAAGGTGAAACAGATTACTAATGGAGGTATACAACAGTACACTTCTTAGAGATGTTGGAGCTGAAAAATCTAGTCTAGTTCAGACTTTTGTTGAAGGACAATTTATTGAATTTCACGTAGGTTCTTGGTTTACCATTTGATAAGTGTAGCTGCTCCTCCGTTATGTGTAGGAATCAACTGTTGGTGCAGCATTTTTCTTAACAGTAGCAGTAAATGATGCTACTGTAAAATTTAAAATAGACAGCAGGCCAAGAAAGATACCACAGTCTTGCTCCAATGTATTACAGAGGAGCTGCAGCTCCTATAATTGTTTATGATATCACAAACCAATTAACTTTCTCACCTGATTCCAACTATTAACTATAATTAATCGATATTGCTCTAAAAATATTTGCTAGCATGTGAACTTGTTAACTTAGTTTCTCAATTCTTTATTTATAGGCATCATTTGATAGAGCAAAAAAGTGGTTTCAGGAGCTTCAGGTGAAAAAGTGGGTTCAGCTGAAAAACTAAAGATGCTTCCTGTTATTGGCGTACATCATAAATATAACAAAGCCAATCTATCATAGAGCAACAAAACTTAGCAAATATTACTACTTACTAATAGTAAGTTGCTGCTCCTCCGTTCCACTCAACCTATTAAGAAGCTGAAATATATGTACGAAATTCTAGTGATTACCCTTTACGAAGAATATACTTACAAGTCTCTTGCGATGTTCCTCAATGGTGACAGAGCCGCCCGTGTGAGTCCCAATGGCGACGCCAGCCCCATTGCCACAACGATTTTTTGCATTTATTTATGATTTTTTAACACACTTAGGATCCTTTTCCATCCAATTGTCCCACACATATTTTGGAACAAAATCTAGTTGAACTATATCCTTATCATTTTTTATTTTGGATATAAAATCACAATACCTTCTCACTGCCTTACTTTCCCATAGGCGCTTCACTTCTCTATCAATCAAAGAATCACAATAGAATGCCTTCTGAAATAATTTTGTGAAGTAGTAATATTAGTATACTATCTATAAAAATTTGATGGAATGTCATACCTTGAATTCTCCAAAGTAAAATTCTTTTATCTCTTTTGGGACACCATTCCAATTGATTCCATTAGGATGAAGTTCATACTTGAAATTTTCATATATATACTCAGAGCATAATCTAGAAGGTTCTAACCTGGACAATTTGAAGACATTACTTGAAGGCTTATCATAAATTAATAACAGTATATAAAAAAATAGTAGAAGCATGGACTAACCCAGTAGAAGAAAGAAAAACAAGAGTCTGATGGCCAAGACTACTGTTGCACGCACCTTCACCTATTGCATTGCTTAAGAAGTTAACATCATGGCTCCACAGATGCTGTCTCATTGGTAGGGGCTGAAATTCATTACTAATAATTAGAGGAAATCATAAAATAGTAGGATTTTGGTGGGAGTTGATTGGAGACGTAACAGATACTATTAAATTGATACACGTATGACTGGTTAGGCGTGTTTGTGAACAAAATAGTTGATCCCAAAATGCACCATGCAGGAAGAGGAAATTAACTAGAACTTTCTACTTAATAAAAAAAGTGAAGGTTAAGATGTATAATGAGGAAAGACAATTTGATATTTTATGTATTTGCACGAACGTCTTATAATTAATTGTTTAAAACACAAAAATATACACTTACATTTTCTTCCCTAGAGTAAACCTCATGCTTAATTGTTGTTGATTTATATAAGTTTTCAGAACTTGGTACTTTCTCCCAAAAATGGAGTAAAATCTTAGTTGCTAAGACCAATTAATCAACTATTTCAGAAGCCTAAACAGGATAATGAAGCAATTAAGAAGTTGAACAATCATGCAAGCCTGGAGGACACAACAATAAAACATACTGTGCTTTCAGCATCACAGTATTAGTAAGCACGCCTGTAATATCATAGATACATAATTTCATAATCTATTGTGTTAGAAAATCTATTGTGTTAGAAATACATCTGCATCTGTTGAATTTATCTTGAAATTTTGAGTGGAGTTTTTGATCAACGTTAATGAAGTATATAGATAGCATCAGAGATTCAATTGTGAATTACTCTTGAGAAGCAACACTAGGTGAAATTAGTGCAGGTGAATACCTGAAAGTCAGAAGGTTCTTTATACCTGTGGTTGGATCTCAAATACATCATAACATCACAAATACATAAGAAAGCTAATGTAATCTATGTGAATATTATTAGATAACTAAAAAATATCTCGTATCCCTAGCAGTCACTATATGTAAGATTAACCATTTGTGAAAAAGCTAAAATTCTAAATAACATTGACATTTCATTTTAAGAGAGCGCTAATAAGAACAAGAAAAGAAGAGAGAGAGAGAGAGAGAGAGAGACAGATAAAGGGGCAATAAAATATATGTCAAGGCTGATATGGTGTCGTATACGGTTAACTGTGGTGATCATATGACTGAGAAGATGAATGTAGGAGGAACGGGCTGGGAATCATCAAAACTAAATGTCACAATTGTTTGAGTTGCTGAAGTTCGAGTGGAGCATGTGGTTTCTTAGAGTAGACCAGCTGATCGGGTTGCAATTACAGGTGTTAAGGAAGCTGTTGAAATGTGCCTAATGTAGTTGTAGTTCAAATTGAAACTGGACAAATTATTTAAAAGAAAACATCTGGTGAAAATATTGTGCAGAGGAGTACGGATCAATGAAAAACTTATGACAAATCTAAAGCTCCTAGGGATATTCCTGCAGCTACTGCTTTGGCGAGCAGGTGAATGCTACTAATGTTGCTTGCCTACTTGGGATGTCGATCAATCAATTACACTTAAAAATTGGATGTTGAAGCTGAGCAATCAGGCAACCATAGGGACATAGAAGAAAATGTGCAGGCTGGAAATCTATTGCAACAGGAAAAGGAAAAAACTGGACATGAAAGTTTTCAAGTAGCTGAACATTCCAGTAGCATGTCGGCTAGGAAGATTGGTGCATCTACAACTAGCTTGAATGCCTATAAATTGAGCAACAATGAGGAGAAAAATATGGAGGAATGATGGACTCCAGTAGCTTGCAAAAAGACTACTTTTTACACCCTTGAGTTGGATGAAAGCAAACTGATGAATGATGATAGTCCTTAACTAGATTGATGTGATTCATTATTTTTGTTCTGTTGTTGTTTAAACTCAATTGACTGGTTTAACAAATGCTTTGGTTAGATGAGATTATGTCTTGGGTCCTACTGAGAGCTCCATTTTTCTGTCTCTTGTGTTTTAATCTGCTCTACAAATGTGAAATTTTAACCAAATATTTTAATACCAGCCAAAGCAAATACACGAGATCAAGGATTTCCTTCTCACAGCTAGAAGGAAGGATGCACATTCAGTCAAGATAAAGAAGAACAAGGATAAGGTGTTATCAATCCTACGTTAAAAAAAGATTTTGTTATATGTTGTTCTCATACACTTTTTTTTTATTGTTTTCAAGTAAATGCAATTCTTAGTAGCAAAACTAGGAATAAAAGACAAGAAAATGATCTGTAACTAGTGGGTGTTATCAATCCTATGTTAAGAAAAGGACAAGAAACTCCTTACACGATATACAAGAGGTATAAAAGAGTAGCAGAACTCCAAGACTACTAGTGCTCGAGTGAAGAACTGATTACTGGGTAGATGCTGGAACTGGTTGATTTCAAAGCAGTCTCAAAAGCAGGACAAAACAACGTGAAACTTCAGCAACAGTGTAGAGTTTTGCATCACTTCTCCTTGAAGAAATTGGAAACCACGCAGATCTCAAAACACCTAAATTCGATTTTAATAACCAAATATCACCAAAATTGGTATTAATCAAGAGTTCAACACAAAAGAAACCCCCAAATCAAATTTTACCAACAATAAATAGTAATAAAAATACATATTTATGCACAAATGAGATATACCCAAAAACGTCAACCTCTACTTCATATTTAACTTCACATACTACACAGAAAAAGGGGGAAGAGACGAAAGTTTGATTTATTTTACATCTACCAAAGCCCTAAAAATTTTAATGTAGAAAAATTGCTAATAAACAGAGAATGAAGCAGAGACATACCAGTATTATAGAAAAGAGTTGATGTAGTGACGCATCTGGGAAAATTAATCAAATATTAGAGGAGAAGAAGAAGAAGAAGAAGAAGAAGCAGCAGCAAAGGGGCTGGTTTCTTAGTGTAGTTTTTTGTGAGAAAGAAAGACGAATAAAATTTGTTTGGAGGGAATGTCTACGTTGTGTTTTACTTTTTGACTAAGTTATTTTCTTATCCCATTCTAAATCATCCCAAAATTCAATAAGAATTTTCTATCTCTATTTCTGCAATATTATTCTTCTTCTTTTATTATTTTATAACACGTTATCAGCACGAGACTGTAACCAATTGAGTAGAAACTTTAGGATTGAGCATAATCATTATCAATTGTTCTATGAACTTACTTCATGATTAAATTCTGGATTTAAGGTAAGTATTTTACTTTTCTCTTTCAAATTCTTGACATTCTATAATTTGATTTTAAATACAAGCAAAGACGAAAAATTTTGTTTGCAACTTAACGGAGTTTGAAAGAAATTATAACCACCCAAAGTGGTAAAATTTCTATGCCTTGCCATGATTAAATTCAGGTATGATTGTGGGCAAAGAATTGAAAACTCGTCCCATTGAATTTGCTCCATTCTCATTCCCTTTAGAGAATGTGATAGCAGTATGTGATAAATCTGAAAGAAGACAAAATTATTACTATAAAGGTATCAATGGATGTGGACGTGGCAATAGACGAAATTATAATCGCCATCATTGTGATACTGAGAATAATAAGGATTCTCAAAATAATCCTTCACTATGTTAAAGTAATATTTGTCATCGATTTGACATGAGATTTTATAAAACACATATAGATGATTATGGTCCACTCATGATGTGAATGTGACAATATCTGATTTACGAATACATTTTCATTCTTCAAAGAATATGAACATGCTAGTGGTAGTGAATATACAACACTCACCTCTAGAAGGAGGTTTGAGATGATATAAGAAAATAATGTCATTATTATGGCTTGAATGGTCATTGGTCACGTACCTACTGTACGCCAAAATATTTTGGCATTGTGATTATTAAAAGACAACGATAATGCAAGAACAGAACTTGCACATTTAATTTTGACCATAACCATAATGGTATAATTTTCTATTTTAAAGAGATATTCACCATATGGGTATTGATAAATATGCGGTAGTACAAAATTAATTGAGAGCTCTGGAAGAGCCAATTACCACTATTTTGGAGAAACACAATTGATTAC
>MU745600.1:57750-86703 GCA_026770625.1 Nicotiana glauca
CTCATTGCAAATGCTCATATTAAGTCCTAGAAGGACAAAGTCTATGGTAAGCTTAAAGCGTATAGACAATCGGTTTAAAATAAACTTCTTGATAAAGAAGGTGAGCAAATGATCAAAATGGTCATAATAAATAAGGCAAGTGATCTAGAAGATAACATGACATAACACTTCATAATATCTCATGAGAGATTCAGGTACCTGAATATATGAATGAAGAGATCTCTATATTATGTCATTATGAAAATATATTGAAACTGATGTAATATCTTTATCGACGTCAACCTTCAAGAAGCTAGTGTACAAGATCGGGATGCGAAGGCTTAAGGATGTGAATTGATGCTCTCATCAGGGGGAGTTAATGCGCGTTGCACTCTTTTTCCCTTACAAGGTTTTGTCCCACTGGGTTTTCCTTGCAAGGTTTTTAACGAGGCAACCAAAAAGGCGTATTATTAGATATGTGTACTCTTTTTCCTTTACTAGATTTTTTTTTCCCATTGGGTTTTTTTAGTTAAAGTTTTAATGAGGCACATAACTTATTGAATAGACATTCAAGGGGGAGTGTTATGAATAGAATTCTATTTGGAGTGAATGTCTATCTTGTAGAGAGTTTTACTTTGTGACTAAGTCATTTTTCTCCTATAAATAGAGGGGTCTTACCCCATTGTAAATCATCTCAAAATTCAATAAGAATTTTTCTGTCTCTTTCTCTGCAATATTGTTCTTCTTCTTTTATTATTTTATAACAAGACCTTATTTTTTAGAAAGGGGCAGGTTTTTCACTAAAGTAGAACACTTATTTTGACGTAAATATTTCCCCCTAAATACCTAGCGACAAAAGCTTTCCGTAGCAACAAGGGTAAAAATACTCTCACTAATGAAAAATATTAGCGACATACACAATTCGTGGCTACATCCGTCTCTAATACGCAATATATTTTGTCACCAAATTTTCCTAGCTTATTTTGTTACTAAAACGAGGGCGCCAATTTTTAGCACCCATTTTTAGTGACGGAATTTTCATTTTGTTGCTACATTAGATACTAATTATTCTATTTACTTTTTTGCGATAAAGCTCTATTTCCGTAGTTAATCCGTCGCTAAGTAGCGACGGTAACATATTTGTCGCAAGAATCCTTCGCTAAATCAAGTTTTTTTTGTAGTGTCCTCTAATGTTTCTTCATCTCTGGCTTGACTGGTAATATTCTCTTCTTGTGAATCATTTTTCCTTCGATTTCTGAACTTGAATTTATGCTGGAGATTTTTGTTGTAACCCTCTGCTCTCTGGGCGAGTTACTGACTTCAACAACTACCTGGAAAGATATAACCTCCATTCTCCAGGCGGGCTCCTGACTTCAATTACAACTTAAAAGGATAGCAACCTCCATTCTCCAGGCGGGCTCCTGAATTCATCTAAAACTTAAAATACAATACCTCCATTCTCCAGGCGGGCTCCTGACTACAGCTTCACTTGAAAATAACAACCTCCATTCTCCATGCGGGCTCCTGACTACAACTACAACTTAAAATAACATACCTCCATTCTCCAGGCAGGCTCCTGACTTCATCAACTTAAAATATAATACCTCCATTCTCCAGACGGGCTCCTGACTTCAACAAATTAAACATATATTGCCTTTCCGATCTCCGGGCGGGCTCCTGACTTCAAAACTTGAATGTATTCCTCTGTTATGCGGGCGGGCTCCCGACTTCAAAACTTTAGTGTATTCCTCTGTTATACGGGCTAGCTCCCGACTTCAAAACTTGAATGTAAAGACTAAAATATATTCCTCTGTTATACGGGCGGGCTCCCGACTTCAAAACTTGAGATGTAAAGACTAAAATGTATTACTCCGTTATACGGGCGGGCTCCCGACTTCAAAACTTGAAATGTAAAGACTAAAATGTATTCCTCTGTTATACGGGCGGGCTCCCGACCTCAACTACAAATTAAAACTTCCTTCTATTGTCGTTGTTCCTTCTTGCCTCCTGAACCATTTTCCTTCTAACTTTAATTATCTTCTTTCAGAACTGCTTCCCTCAAGACTCGTGTTGTCTTCCCTCGAAACTGCTTCTCTTAAAACTGGTGTTATCTTCCTCCTTCAAAACTACTTCCTTCAAAATTTGTGTTTTATTCCTCTGAAAAAATGCTGGGGATAGCACTTTTTTTTTTCAAAAATATGTTATCCTCCTCCTTCAAAGACTACTTCCCTTAAAGCTGGTGTTATCTTCCTTCTTCAAAACTACTTCCTTTAGAACTTGTGTTTCATTCCTCTGAAAAATGCTGGGGATAACACTGGCCTTTTTTCTTTTTTTTCTATTTTTTTCTTTTTCTTTTTTTTTCTTTTTGACTTGTGTTATATTCCTTCTTCCCCAAGTGGGTACCTGACTTTAGGAAAATTTTCAAAATGAAAGAAAATTTTTCTTGCCCCAGTTTGGCAACTTTCCTCGTATTACACCTTTCCGCCATCAATAACATTTCCTGCCCCTGTTTCAAATTAAAGAAAATTCTATTAGTTTAAAGTGTGGGGTTGTGGTGCTCCCGCTGGGGATGGTTTTCCCTTTTCCTCTTTTCCATGCTATGCGTTATCCGACTATCTTGAAACTCGGCTGATAACTTTCGACCTTCTTGACGACTCCTTATTCACGGACTTCCCAACTGTTGCTTTCCACCTTTACTCATACTTTCCCCAAAATCTTAGACCACTTCATCATTTGGTCTTATAACAACGTCTTTCTCGTCCCATCACATTATCCTCGGCATGTCCTATCAACATTTACTTTGCACCATATTGGCAACTGGTAGTAAGCTATGAAAATCCTTCTTAGAAACAAACTACTATTAACCAAAAGAAATGAGAAATGATGACTTCAAAAGATAGACCAGGAAAAAAAATCTTTCTGAACAATTGTTTGAAGGGAAAAGAACTTACCTGAATGGTATAATCGATCCCAGTGGTCATGTCATGCATTTTGGATTAATGAACCTAGTCTATTCAAATCAATTAATCTTTCTGATGTCCCTACTTTGCATTTCAAAGGTCCCGCAACCCAACTCTTGTTTGCAGAAACAACCTCTTTATCAGGAATAGTAATTTCAAAATAAAAATAAGGGTAGTTTAGGTATTTGGGATTAGGTAGAATATGATAGATAACACTAGAATTCACTAGAGTCTTCTAAAATAGGGTTCAAGTTAGATTTCAGTAAATTTAGGGTAATTACTTAAGTGACAAGTCAAAAAATAGAGGGTTAAAAAAAGAAATAAAAAGAGGGACTACTTTGTAAAGTTAAAAATCTGAAACTCCCTCATTTGTGTCTATAAAAAGGGCATTCCCACGCCTTGTTTTACAAGTTTTTCAGCCTAAAAAAATTCCCCAAAAAGCTTTCTCTCTAATTTTTCAGATCTAGTTTTGAAATTTAAACATCCAAAAATCCAAAAACAATAGAAAACCTTCAGAATATCCAAAAAAGTATTGTTCCATTAGATAATTCAAGTTGATTTTGATTTCTAATTGCTGATTTCCATTCTTCTAGTTCCTGAAATTTCAGATGTTCATTAGTTTGATTTTCGGGCAATTTTGAGTTTGTTTGAACTGGTTTTTGATAAGTTTTGGGTTTGTTGAAATTGATCTGGGGCTATTTCGAGTGAATGTGTGTTATTTTTGATTGCTGATTGTTTGCTGGTTGCTGAAAAAGTTTTGTGGCTACTAATCAAGTTTTAATTGCATTTGAGTGGCTTGTGGTTAACTGCCTGAGGTTTACTTGGTTTTAAAACTCTTCATAGTCATTGAATTAAGTTCATGGTTGATTGATATTTGATCATGGTTGTTGCTGCTGACTGACTCTGCTTCTTCTTAATTTCGAAATCCAGGTACACGTTCGAAATTCTGCTGTAAATTTGAAGCTCGAAAAATGGAATAAAATGCTCATTTGTGTTGATCCTAAGATTTGCTCGCTGAATATTACATGCTAGTAGCTGAATAAATGCTAGATGACATGTTGTTTAGTGTAATTGAATGTTAATTAGTGTGTATAACTTTGGACCGTTTAGTGAAATTTTGAACCATTTGGACTGTAATAAGACTGTTTTGGCTGTTATTTGACTGGCTATGAATGCCTGAGTTTCGAAGAGGAGTTAGTTGTTTTAGTGTTTCCATCCACACATTCTCATGGAATTGTTTGGACTGTTAAGTTAGAGAGTATTCATAGTTATATCATAGTTAATTTCATTTCGTTGTAGTGTGATTGTGAAAATCGGAAGGTGGTCAATCAAAAAAAAATGATTTCGTGATCCACAGTCCTCACTTGTATTAATAGCGGGTATTCTATACTGAAATCACAATACTTGTGTCTAATAATGGTAATTCTGAATCAGTTTGGGGAATCAAAAGCAGTTACGGTGTAATCATCTCAAAATACTTCACTACGTTGAAACTAGTTCATAAATTTTGTTAGTTAATAGATTGTCTAAAGGATCAGTTCTGCCAAACATTAGAAACGTTTGTTAGTTATTAATCCCTATCAATGGTGTTTTCCTGGGCGTTGTGTTATGGATTTGATGATGACTTGGGGTATTATAGCCGCCTGGGCCCATTTTGTTTACGCCGGGCCCAGATAGTTCCTTTTAAAGGGGGCTGGCATCGAGGCTGGCCTGCTGCACTTGCCCATAAGCAGACTCGATACAATATAAGTTTGGGCCTGAAAATTGTGATATTAATTAATTAGGACTTTCCTTCTATTATTAGAGATAAATTAAGTAGATGATTGTAGTTGCTATTAGGTTGGCTTTAAAATAAAATGAGACGAGCCTCGCCGAATAAATCTATAAATTATAGGGCCCTCGATAATTGCTTATACAAAAATACTTAGAAACTCAGGAGGACCGTTTAGCATATTTCACTATCTTTCCTAAAGATAATAAACGCGTAGTTGCTTTAGGCGCATATTTTAATAATATTACCTTCTTAAATATGGGTGCACATATATGTGACCTAAATCCAAATCTCAACGAAGTCGAAATGTGTTGACAATCACGGGTGCAGTAGTGCGACGTGGTTCGAAACACATTTTCACGATGTTGCAATTCTTACTAAAATAAAAATAAAAGCGGATTATTAATAAAAGACACATAAGTTATAACATGTTTTGAAATCAAATAAAAGCAAATACAACAGTTGAGCGACCGTGCTAGAACTACGGAATTTGGGAATGCCTAACACCTTCTCCCGGGTAAACAGAATTCCTTACCTGAATTTCTGGTTCGCGGACTATTGACACAGTCATAATTTTCCTCGGTTTGAGATTCAACCGGTGACTTGGGACACCATTAATCTCCCAAGTGGCGACTCCGAAATGTTACTAATAAATCTCGTTCTGATTGTCCTTTAAGTGGAAAAACTCCTTTATGCCCTTGCGGGTGTAGCGTGATAAAGGAGGTGTGACAACAGCTGCAGCTGCTATTCTGGGAAGTGGGATGCTTCCACCCTTAGGAACTTTGTCCACTGAAACCGTATCGAAAACCTGGTAAACCCATGGCCCCTTGTTATCATCAGTCTCTATGAAGGGTAAGATGGCATCACTTACAGCGCATGTATTGTCTTCCCCATGTAATTCCAATAGCAACAAAGAAGCCAGTTACCAAGGAAGAGGCGGAAGAGTTCTTAAAGAAGATGAAGGCGCAATATTACTCCATTGTGGAGCAGCTGAGGAATACCCCGGCACAGATCTCATTGTTATCATTATTGATCCATTCAGACGAGCACCGTCGGCCGTTGATGAAAATTCTGAATGAAGCCCATGTGCCGGATAAGATCTCTGTGAACCATCTGGAGAAAATAGCAAACAAGATTTTTGAGGTGAACAGGGTAACATTTTCCGACGATGAATTGCCCGTGGAGGGTACAGAACATAATAGAGCTCTCTATTTTATCGTGAAGTGTGATGACTCGGTAGTCACTCGAGTACTGATTAATATTGGGTCCAGTGCCAATATCTGTCCTCTGTCTACCTTGAACAAGCTGAAGGTTGATAATGACAGAATTCACAAGAACAATGTCTGCATTCGAGGGTTTGATGGTGGTGGTACAGACACAGTGGGTGACATCATACTTGAATTGACAATTGGTCCGGTCGAGTTCACCATGGAGTTTCAAGTGTTAGACGTCGCGGTGTCGAATAATCTTCTGTTGGGGCGACCATGGATTCACGCTGCCAAAGCAGTGCCTTCTACGCTACATCAGATGGTAAAATTCGAGTGGAATAGACAAGAGATCGTGGTTTATTCCGTTTTATCCTGGGAGGATTTAATCCATTACTTTGGCAACGTGTGAAGGGGTTAAAATTCCTTAAGGACGCACAAGCAAATTATGGACTCGGAATATCTTTTAATCTCTACTGTTTTTCTAGTTTCTTTTATTCTTCTAACAGTTTTCTGATTCTGTATTTTAATGCAGTAGCATTTACAGTTGTTGTTGCACGCAGGAAACAGCCGCCGCCGGCACTAAAACAGACGTCGCAGGCGGCCGGCGGCGAAGATAAATCCACAAATCCTCCTTCCTCATGCTTCTGCTTCACTACGCTATGAGTCATCTGTGAAAATTGCTCCTCAGTGCCCCTTACATCCACTGCAGTCAATCTTTCAACTAGAGGAGGGTGAGAATATTTATAAGTCGAATACTAGGGATCTATGTTCATAGCCGACAATTTTTCTTCCTGCAAGATCTTGTTACAGGATATTAGTTGCACATAATATCACCAATAAAGTGTTTGGTTACCTTTTGAATCATTCATACTTTGAACAAATCCGGTTGAAGGAGGAGGAGATCGAAAATTTTAATGGGATGGGGGAAGAAAATGAGATGTAACAAAGTAGAGAGAGAAAGAAAATAGTGTAACTGATTAGCGTATTTAGTGGCTTAGAACTAGGAGGTAACCAAAATTAAATATTTTGCTATAACCTTAAAATGTATTTATAAAATATATTTTTTTAAAATGGTATTTATTTAAAATAAATAAGGTGTTAACCTTTATTATAGGAGGTAAAAATTTCTTTCTAGTATGCATGGGTATTTTTAGATTTCCCATATTTTTAAGAAAATCCAATCAACTTGGCCCAAATGAGCTAGGACTACAAGTCTACAACTAGAAAATAGTAGAAATAGTATCAACTAGCCACCTTTTAGTCATGTCTTTGGAAAATAGCTATTATCATCTTGAACTTTCAATTTCCACAAGTAAAACTTCATGACATTCTTCTGCAGTTTCACTCGTAGAGATTAAAACTCCAGAATATTAGATTTTTGTTTTACTTTTAGAAGTTGAAACTCGAAGAGATTAAATATGAAAAGCGGCTATTTATACAATTATTTTTTTCTGAAAACATACACTTTATGTGAATGAACTAGGACGGCTTCAAACCTAGATGTTCATTATTAACTTTGATGCCAATCCAACCATGAACACGTTATACTTTTTTTAATTTTCTTTTATGTTTTTCAACTTTTTGGTTGAGGTTTTGCTATAGGTTGTCTACGTCCTTTCAATCTAGTAATCTTTAATTTTGGCGAACAGAACGGAGGATGATGAGTTTAGGGGATCCCATATAAAAAAGGAACCTTAATCCTCACTGAATAGTAAGTAATTATGTATTCGCACTCTGCAATCTTCAAAAGGAAGAAACGATACCTAAATGGAAGAATTACAATTATCCCACCACACATTGATAGTAAATACTAATGAATTGTGTGTACAAAGTTGTCCAATAACATTATATTACTGTTAAAATGGGGCTTATCTAAATTGGTATAGCTAATCCAAATCAGGGTAATATACCAAGGCTCGGCCTCGCATTATATCGAACCATGGCACGGAGATGGGTTGCTAAGCTAATGAATCAATGGTCGATCAAGATCGAGATCAGCCGTGATCAAGACCAAAGCGGGATAGAGTTCGGGCGAGATCGAAAGAAGCCCGCTAAGTCGAATAACAGAAAGCCGAGATATCCTTGATCGGGCAAGAATCGTGGCGAAAATCTCGGCACGTATCAAGTAAAGACTGATTATTTATCCAATCAGGGGATTTCCTTCTGTATTTAGAATTGTACCATAAGAATAATTCCTCTAATATATAAAGGGGTTCTAATCATTTTGTAATCATGATATTCATGTTACAAAGGCTGTATATTCACTTTCTCTTAAGCTCTCAACATTCTTGCTATTGTTCATACTTTCCGGCGAAATATTTATTTAATTTAAGGGGGGCCGCAGGAGCGGAGTATTGACCGCAGGAGCGGACTTAGAGATCCGCAGAAGCGAGTTTCTGTGTCACAGAAGCGGTCGTGGAAAATTAAGTGAAAAACCGCAGAAGCGGATAATTGGGCGCGGAAGCGATATCGCAGAAGCGGTTATGGGAACCGCGGAAGCAAAAATCGGGCCTGTGTTATAATGAACAGTGTTCACAAACTTGGAAAAAAAGAAACGATTTGGACTTCGAATGAGAGGCGATTTTAGGCGATTTTGGAAGAGGATTCGAAGGGATATCATCAGGCATGAATATTTGGACTCGGAATATATTATTATGGTGTAAAAACATTGATTTAATCACTGAAATTCAAGGATTTAAGGGTTAAAAATGGTGGTTAGGGCTTGAAACCTAAGAAAGTGTAAACTTGAAATTTTAGTGGTCAAATGGACTCCGATTTTGATGAATTTGATATAGGTAGACTCGTGGAGAGACAAGGAGTCCGGTAATGTGAATTTCGTAATTTTTCGAGAAGTGGGACCGGGGTTCGAGTTTTGCTAGTTTCGAGATTTTTGATATTTTTCGATTGTTTTCGATTGGGTATTGTTCCCTTAGCATATTGTAATGCATTCGCTCTGATTTTGGTTAGATTCGACGCGCGTGGAGGCCAGATTTAGGGGCAAAGGCGTCGAGAGCTAGAGATTTCACAGGTTCGAGGTGAGTAATATTTGTAAATGATATCCTGAGGGTTTAAAACCCCGGATTTGCACATCATAGTGATGTATTGTGGTGACTTGCATGACAGGTATGAGCGTGGGGTAGAGCACCGTTGGGGATTGTAACTTGGTCCATCCCGGTTGTTGATTTTACTACATGATTGACTGAAAACTACTTGATGTTATCATGATTTGGACTGATTGCCTTGTTTTGGGCTTCGTGCCGATTATTTGGATCTCTTAGGGATTATTATCATTGTTTTCATGGTGCTTAGCATATTTTTATGATATTAGTTCTGAGTTTAACACTGTCTCGAAATGATTAGTAAATTTCTAAAGTCTTAAACACTTAAGCTATGATTCCTAATAATTGGAACTGAAAATGATAAATTGACTGTGCCTGTGTTGCTTACGTGCATATATCTGGACTGAATGTGGATCGGGCTGCGCACCGCAGCAGTGTTGCATGTGCATTTCTGGACTGATGATGGATCGGGCTGCACGCCGCAGCGGTGTGATATTGATATTGCGCTTGGGCTGTAGGAGCCCCTCCGGAGTCTGAACCCCCACAGTGAGCGCGGGTACCCAAATGGATCGGGCTGTACGCCGCAGCGGTCATGTGCATTGCATTGCATTCACGCATTGATTCCTATTTGTACCATGTGGTATGACATTTAGCACTCTCATATCATTGGCATCCATGCTATTTCTTGCAATGTGTACCAGATACCCTGGTGTTATTTGTAAATAGAGTGTTGTGCTCAAGGGGCTAACTTGTGTGCGGACTTGCACTACCTGATATCGCATTCATATGCTTAATGTTGGAAAAAGAATATTTTTAAAAGAGATTTTTAAACTGAGCTAGATGTTTCTAAAGGATTTTTACATTTTTTGCTATTTTGTTCAAAAAGTTGTACTGTACTATATAGCATGATGGAGTGCTCTTACGTGATTTCTTACCGCTCAGTTACTATTTACACCATGCACGCAAGTCGATACTCATATTCTGAAGTTGTTCCAAACTTTATGCCATTTAACGGAGCTTAATTTCTCAAAATGACCGGTCGGGTCGTTACATCTTCCCTCTCTTAAAACCAACGTTTGTCCTCGAACGTGCTAAGATTTGCCTTGAACTCCTCAAATCATTTAGGTCACGCTTCCAACATACACCCGCGGGTGATCCCACATCACCCCAATCCACATAAGCATGACGACACCGTCTTAGCTGAAATTTAGCCCTTCTAACAATACCAATAAGCCTTAAAACTCGAATTCTTACCTTCCATCCATTCCCCCGATTCTAAATGCATACGCGGTATCAGTCTGAACCGGCTACTTCAATTCATGCCAACACCCACAGGGTACAACCACACAATATGACACATCACACATAGGCCCATAATAACATTTTCGTAAGTATGTGATTTTTGCCCTATATGAAATACTCCGATAAAAATCCCAAGAAAATAGATTTTTTCTTACTTATTTTCCATTTTTAGGAATTTTGTAGATTTTCATTAATTGAAAAATACCAAAATATCACGCATGGCATTTAGGCCTTACTTTTATATTTTTAGGATTAATCAATAGTTACTTTTATAAAAATTAAAAATCACAAAAATGCTTCATTTTTACACCTTTACTTTTTATTGATTTTTTTCTTTTAATTTAGGATTAAGTAGCTTTTATAATTTTTATAGTTAATATAATTTTATATATTTTTTTAGGATTTTTAATTCTACGATTTTTTTAATTAACAAAAAGATAAAAGAAAATTGGAAATAAAAAAGAAAAATTGGAAGAACCTCCCCCCACATGAGACCCTTCCCCAAAAATATTTTTTCCCAAAGACTTTTCTCCATATGTGACCTTCCCCCAAAAATATTTCCCCCCAAAAGACCTTCCCCCAAAAATATTTTTCCCCCTAAAAGACCTTCCCCCAAAAATATTTTTCTCCCAAAAGACCTTCCCCCACACAAGACCCCCTCCACATTAGAAAACACCATATATATACATACCTAAAATATAAAATCAGGATCAGCCGCAATTCACCCAAAATTGAACATCTCGATCATTCCTTTCTCATCTTCTTCACTTCATCTCCAAAAGGAGGCCCCTCCCCGTTAATCATCGTCTTCAATGGATGAATATAAAAAATGACCACCCTGACCCCTTCTTCCTCATTACCGGCGACCACTAATCTCCCAAAACACCATCCAAAGAATACCCCAAAATGTTCCTGCAATTTGTTTTTTAAATGAGGTGCAGTCCAGTCAAATTCGTCGACGAGGTTTTCGTTCTTTTTGGTTCAAAAATTATGGTGTTTGTTTGGGGTCTGGAAGTCTGCTAATTTTGGTTGCCGATGTGAGATCCGTCATTGAATGATGTCACGTTTCTGGCGAGCTTCAGGATATAGGTCGTAGTTCCTTCGAGGTGCCCGATTACTGTTTTGGTCATTAATAACTCGTTCTGTTTCCGTTGGATCAATTTGAGAGATTCAATACATAATGAAATGTCAAAGTTCTTTATTCTCTATGTAAGGTCAGTTTGGTGGTTTGGTCAATTTTTGTCGCTATTTCATTTTGCATCTCTTGGCTTAGCTCACAAATAATTTTTTATTATCTTTGGCTTTTGATTGCTGAATAGGTATACGTTTTTTTAGTTTGTGATTTTGAACTCAAAGTTCAAAAATGGAAAATGGGCTATATGAACTGTTTGCTGAAGTTAAAAGTTTTGTTAAGTGTTTAGATGGATCCTGATTTATCTCTTAACGTGAATTGCTCATGTGCGTTAAGTAGTTGCCAAGATTAGTGTCTTCATGTTATATTTAGCAGTTAATTTTAGAGGTGTAAATGGAAATTACGTAGTGTAAATGACCCTTGTGATTTATGATAGTTAAAATCATATACTTATCCCACAAATGAATCCCATAATCTATGGCCCTCATGAGCTAATTTAGAAATCTTTTGGTTAGAATAAATCGAGGCGTGTTGTGCAAAATAAAATCTCGAAACTCATGGCCCTCACTTAATTAATTTTTATCCTTAGAAATCGAGGCACGCCATTTAGAAAATTTTCCATGGCCCTCGCAAAGTTGAAAATGCGTTAGTTACTTTAGGCGCATTATTAATAATATTACATTTCTCAACTCGGGTGTGCATTTCATGTGACCCAAATCCAAATCCTAAAACGTTGAATAAAATGTGTTTCGGATTGCGGGTGCATTTCATGTGACGCGATCCAAAGACATATTTTAGACGACGTTCAATCTTCCTTAAAATTAACTAAAAGCGGTAAATAATTTAAAATTACATTATAGGCTATAACATGTGTTAAAATCATATAATAGGCCAATTGTAATAGTTTAAGCGATCATGCTAGAACCACGGAATTTGGGGGTGCCTAACACCTTCCCTTGGGTTAACAGAATTCCTTATTCAGAATTTCTGGTTCGTAAACTCCAATTGGGAAGTCGACAATTTTCCTCGATTTGGGATTTAAGTTAAATCGGTGACTTAGGACAACGAAAGCCAATCCTATCACAAGTGGTGACTCTAAAAAATAAATAAAAAATCCCCGTTCGAATAATGTCACTTTAAATGGAAAAACTCCCTTAATATTTATTCTTCGAGGTAGGTATGTAAAAAAGGAGGTGTGATAGCTCTGGCGACTCTGCTGGGGATACGAACCCATAATTTCGATTCAGGGTTCAAGAATTTGAGCTTAGTATAATTGTTATATTTGGCTTTATTTGATTTTACTACATGTTCCATGCTATATGTGCTAAATGTGTTACCACTTTGATATTTGTTGAAATTGTACATATAAGCTGTCGCGAATCCCTTCCTCTCTCTGAGTCTTCTATATCATGGAGAAGGGTGCACTTCGTGTAGCTTCTCTTCTATTTATAGTCTTTCCCAATTTAGAATGAGGTTGGATAAGTTGCTAAGACGGCGGAGCTTCTGTATCCCCGTTACGCTGCCTCCCCCTCGGCCCGAGTTGTTCGCTCGGGTAAGCCAGGTCTAGACCAATAAACCTAGGGTTATAACCTAGAAGAACAAAAACTCATCTCTAGTAGGACGCTTGTTTGCATCATGTGCATTTGACTTAGGGGACTCAACATAGGGGTTGGGTCCGTCTAGGACAGGTGACCTAAAATGAATTGACCATCCTGATGCATCTTACGTGCTACTTGCGCATTTATTTGCTTAGCTTTGCATGTTGACCGGCTTGTATATAATGAATAAAAATTGTGAAAAATAAGAAGTGATAGGACTAAGTGAGGGTGACCATTTGTTTTGAAAAAACCCAATGCCCAAATAGTACCGAAATGCTGTCGGATTTTTGAAAAATAAAAAAGGGAAAAGAGAAAAATATTTGGAAAATAAAAAGAAAACTGTTGTTCAAAAAGAGTTTTGATTTTGGCAAACCTGCCCGAACTAGCTGGTTTGATTCTCACCGGATGTGAGATACGTAGGCAACCCTCATCGGGTCCAACCTCCTTTTTGCAAAAATAGCCAAAAAATACCAAAATTCTAATTAGTTATCAAAATAAGTCGGGTGATGCTATCCTTGTCTAAAATAAGCCGAATGTCCCCAAAAGGACGCCGGAAGGCCATTTTTGCAAGAACAGCCACCTTGAGTCATTTTTAAATGGTTTGCGGGTACAACCTTAAAATTTTCCTCCCAGAAGTGCTGAAAGGCTGTATTTGCAAAACCAAGTCCTTTTTTCTAAATAAAGATTTTTTTTGCAAAAATAGCCATTTTTTAAATAAATCATTAAATCCCCTCAAATAAATGTGCAGGATGACTTCAAGTAACATCGAAACCTTCTTAGTCCTGAGTGAGATCCCCTTGAAACTCCATATGTGGTGGCATGATCTAGGAAAAGGAAGCAGAGAGACTGTAGTCAAGATTTTGGGCGGTCTAGTTGATTTACTGAACATCAAACCGAGGAAGGATATCATTGAGGCACTAATACCATTTTGGGACCCGACCTGTAATGTATTCTGGTTTTCAGATTTTGAACTCACATCTACATTAGAAGAGATTGCGGGATAGCGGGTCTCAACGGGAACCCCTGAGATAAATACCCATTGGCCCCACGACTGGTAACCCTTAATAGGTTTTTGGATTTGTTGAACATCAGCCGTGATATTCAAGACCCGCATCTGGCGAAAGGGTGTTGTACATTGAATTTCCTATATCATCGGTATGGCAACCCAAAAGGTTTTGAGGAACCCAACACCGGCTTGACACATGATGGAAATAAAGATAAATGGGAATCCCGACGAGGATTAGCCTTCATGGTAGCCTTTCTGGGAGTGGTGGTTTGTCCGATAAAAGATGGTCACATAGACCTCAGCCTTGTAGGGATGCTAGATGTTTCCATGAAAAAACCTACTAGCACAGTGGTTCCCCTGATTGTAGCAGAAATCTACCGAGCTTTGACCAAATGTCGGGAAGGCGTGAAGTTCTTTCAAGGTTGCAATTTGCTCTTACAGTTGTGGATGCAGGAACACCTCTGTCATCGCACAGGCTATATGAACTACGGTCTAACTGGGTTGAGTTGTATTGCAGAATTTGGGACCTGGGTGACAGGTATTGAGTTCCCTGAAGGTACCGAGGCCTGGTCATCATGCTTAAGATCCCTGACCGCAGATAAGGTTGAATGGGCTTATGGGTGGCTTCCTGCTACTGAATCTTTGTACACATCAGCAGAGGTCCCCTATATTCTTTTTATAGGTATTCGAAGCATACATCCATATGCTCCTTATCGAGTTTTACGACAACTTGGAATATTCCAGACAGTGCACAATGATGAAGACCTGAGTGGGCAAGTCATTGATTTAGGCCCGAAGGCTGTATTTCCTGAAGGCAGAATCCGAAAGATATGGAACGAGTGCCTATTTCTCTAGTCTAAAACCATAGTACAGGACCAAGCTAGAGGCGAGGTAGATCCCAAAAATCTAACATGGTTTGGCAAAAGGTTTCAAATCCCAGAGAGACCTACTAAAAGGCCACACGTGCAACAATTGACCGATGGGGTCCAGGTTCAATGGCATTGGCAAGCCAAGGAAAAGGAGTACCGAGCTAGAATAGGACATTTGGAGCTACAAGTCCGAGATCTCCAATTCGATAAGAGTGCACAGGCTGCAGCCGATGAGGGTGATAAAAAGAAATTAGCTCAGGAGAATGAAGCACTCAAAGCCCAAATTAAGCAAATGAAAATAGATGCTAGGAACCAAGAGAGAATTCTATCTGATGAAAGGTTGATAAAGGGTTAAAGAGACAAGTCTTGGACTGCCAGGAAGAATTAGAAAAGTTCGAGGGAAACATAGCAAGACTTCGGGCACATTGGGACAAGAAGACTAAAGAAAGAGCCCAATTTGTGCAACAAATGAAGAGAAACTACGAGGGGACCATTGCCAAAATGAAGAGAAAAATGAATACTATGGAAGAAAAGACAGCCCAACAGGATAAAGAATTCCAAGACGAGAGGGACCAGTTCTATGGGTTAATTGCCGAGATGGAAAAGGAAATAAAATTGCTATAAGACCTGCACCTCCGGGACTCTCATGTGCTAGAGGCTCGTACCCAACAAATAAGCCGACTCCTCCAAGAAAAGGGTCGAATAAGGGAAAGGATCAGAAACATTGCCCACTATATTGTCATGAAGTGTCAGGCCGGTGAGCGAATGGGTCGTACCACGTCCTTTGCCTCAGTGATGATATTTGTCTGCCAGGTCATGAATGAATTAGATCAGTTGCAAAGGGGTCTTGCACGCAGGCCCACGGCGATGCCGAACGATGCTCCGCGGGCCCCAAGATTTGAAGCTTTGATGTATTCTTAGTTAATCGAGTCTGTATTTTTGCTTTGAGTCTGTTTTTGTATTTCTGTTGTTCAAGAAAAGAAAAACAAACAAAATAGTCTAGTAGCTTTTGTAATCAAAGTTGTTATTAATGAAAAATTGAAAATTCCCAAAAGATTGTTTTCTTACTTTTTGCATTTATTTGCAAGAACTACGCTTGGTCTGATTCATACGGGGCCATGATACGTAGGAAATCTATATAAGATTCGACCGTAACCCAAGAAAAAGGAAAAAGAGAAAAAGAGAAATACGATGAAATAAATAAAAGAAAAAAAAAAGAGAGAAAAGAAACACAAAGGAAGAAAATAAGGCATTGAGAGAAAAACCATGGCCAAAGAAAAGAAAAAGCAGAAAATGAAAAGAGGGAAAACAAAATGAGAGAAAAATAAAACAAAAAGAGAAAAGAAAAGAGAAAAAGCCGGGATGACGCATGTGATCAAAGCAAACATGTAGATATTCATTTAACTGTATAGGTGCATCACACTTCAATGTGCGGTTACCTATTTGTTACTTGTTTCACACTAACCGTTGTTGCTATCATTTCCAGTTGAATATTTTAGAAATCGTGGTTGGTTTGTGGTAAGATGGCCTCACACCGATATTACACCATATCAAAAGGAAATACAGAGATGTCATCTGAAATGACCCTGCCTGCAATCCCCATACCCGAAGACAGCCCAATCTCTGGGATCCCGGCCTCTGAATACCTTATAGCTGAAGAAAATCGAATCCTGCGCCTGCGATTGATGGAAATGTGGGATGCTTGTAACAACGGAAAGGAACCCCCAAGCACTATCCCCAGATTCCCGGAGTTATTCCCTAGATCTGTAGGGGTTACCACTGTCCCTATCAGCCGCACAATTATTCCTCTAGGGCAACCTACTATGACTGCAAACTTCTTCAGATCACCGTCTGAGGCTCACCCCCAAGTGTTCCCATCTGGAGTTGCTCCCAATATCTTCACAGCTCCACCATCCTCTGCAACAACACAACCATCGCTACCGAAGCATGCTTTTGACCCCTCGGTCTTCACATTCCAGAATCTCGTATTTCAGGTTGACCCTCCTCATTATCCTCAATACACCTACTCTCAACCACCATATGAGCTTACTCCGGGGCAGGACAAGACCCCCAAGGCCCCAGAGCAGCATGAGATGGCAAAGAGAATGAGAAGCCTCAAGCAAAGCTTGAAAAATATGCAAGGCTTGAGCGGGAAGAAGAGCATCTCTTATACGGACTTGTGTATGTTCCCACATGTATATTTGCCGTACGGTTTCAAAACACCAAAATTTGAAAAGTACGACGGGCACGGAGATCCCATTGCTCATTTGAAGAAGTATTGCAATCAGTTACGGGTGGCTGGTGGCAAAGAAGAACTATTGATGGCATATTTCGGGGAAAGCTTGATTGGTATCGCTTCAGAGTGGTATATGGATCACGATGTCTCGCGTTGGTATATTTGGGATGATCTCGCCCGAGACTTGTTCGACAATTTTAGTACAATATAGAAATTGCGCCAGACAGGAATTCTTTGGCGAATCTAAAGAAAAAGCCCTCAGAAAGTTTCCGCGAATATGCAATTAAGTGGCATGAACAGGCGTCAAGGGTGAAGACTCCAATGGATGAGGTGGAGATGGTCACTATTTTCTTGCAGGCCCAAGAAGCAGACTACTTTCAAAATATGATGTCCGCCATGGGTAAGCCCTTCGCAGAGGCAATAAAAATCGGAGAAATAGTGGAAAATTGGCTAAAACGGGCAGAATCTTGAGCCAGTCGGCCATAAGAGCAACCTCCCAAGCCATCCAAGGTGGGTCTGGAGGAATGGTAAAAGGCAATAAGAAAGAAGAAACAATGATGGCAGCATCAGGAGGAAGAAGGTACCGGGCTCCTAGATCGGTGTTCACAAAAAGAGCCCCTCGACACTATTACCCTCACACAGATATGACTTATGCTCATCCACCTTATACGATAACGAATGCTCAACCTTTCGGCCGACCACAACCACACCACAAAATAACTTCCGCCTTCGGGAACCACCTAGACGACCAAATTTTACCCCGATTGGTGAACCCTACTCTAGTTTGTTCCCGAAGATCATCTAGATGAACCTACTACAGCCTATTCCCTAAAACAGGCCGAACCCAAAATCTTCAGCATATCAACGGGGTGTCCATTGTGCCTATCATTCAGGAGCTGAAGGGCACAGTACTGACAACTGTTAGACATTGAAAAAAGCTGTGGAAGATTTGATCGAACAAGGGAAAATAGTGTTGAGGGATGAAGAAGCCCCGAATGTTGCTAATAACCCTTTGCCCGCTCACAACAACGGGCCGATAATCGGTATGATATGTGAAGACCGAGAATTTGATCCAGCCCTGAAAGCCCTAATTGTTATTGCCGATGCCGAAAGGAAGCCCAGTGCAGCCCCGAAGCAGGAAAAAGGGGAGAAAAAGAATAAGGCTATCAAAATTGAGCCTGAGAGGAAAATCGAGACAAAAGAAGAGCCGGTGCCTCCTAAACACGGGGTTCTTTATGTTCCGCGAGGTCACCAAGAGAAACCACTAGTTTTGAGCACTCCGACGAAGTATGAAGTGAAAAAGGGGACACAGATGTATGTGCCCAAAGGGGCCTAAGTGGAGCGGGGGACAATTAAACCGCCTCGGCTAAGTGAGCCAGTGGTTATTGGACGCGCACCACAGAAGCCAATGACCGACCCCTCTGTAGTGCCAAGGAAATTTTGGGTGAACTTCCAGGAATAGTCCCTGTTGAAAAATATTAAAACGTACAAGAGATAAACAGCGCCACACGAAAGCGTTTTCCATCAAATAAGCCGGTGAGCGCTGAAGAAGCAGAAGCCTTCTTTTAAAAAATAAAGATGCCGGATTATGAAACGGTGGACCAATTGAGGAAATATCCCGAGCAAGTGTCACTTTTGTCATTAGTGAAGAAATCCTCAGAGCATCAGAAGATTCTTATGAAAAAAATAAATGAGGCATATGTGCTAAGTGAAACGACAGTCGAACAACTTGAAAGAATGGCGGAAAGATTTTTCGCCGTCAATCAACTCTCTTTCAGCAAAAATGATTTGCCTCCAGAGGGAGCTTCCCACAATAAAGCCTTGCACATGACTGTCAAATGTGAGGGTTACTATGTTAACGGGTCATGGTGGATGGAGGCTCGGGGGTTGACATCTGCCCACTCTCCACTTTGCAATGAATGGAAATAAGGAGGGGCAGGATTCGTCCGAACAACATTTGTATGAGAGCTTTCGATGGTGTTAAGAGGGATACCATCGGTGAAATAGATTTGATATTAACCATAGGCCTGGTGGATTTCGAGGTGACTTTCCAGGTGTTAGACATGGATACATCTTACAATTTTCTTCAGGGAAGGCCTTGGATCCATGCTGCAGGAGCCGTGCCCTCTACCATCCACCAGATGGTAAAATTTGAGTATGAAGATCAGGAGATCGTGGTCCACGAGGAAGGTGAGCAGTCCATATATCGTGACCCATCTATCCCATGCCTGGAGGCGAGGGAAGGCAGTGAGCATATTGTTTATCAAGCTTTTGAAATTGTGGTAGCTCACCAGTACGAGGAGGGAAATCTGTGCCCCCAACCTTTCTTGTCTAATGCTTCAACCATGGTGGCAAAAGAGATAATTAGACACGGTTTCAAACTAGGAAAAGGTTGGGAAAAGATTTGCAAGGAATATCCGAGCCGGTAACTCTACCCACAGTAGAAAAGTATTTCCGAATAGGTTTCCACCCTACCCCAGATGATGAGAAATGGGCCAAAGAAAGAAAGAAGGAAGGGTGGATTCTGCCGCAACCATTGCCACATCTATATGAGACCTTTGTCAAGCCTAAGTATGGCGAAGAAGGAAACAATAAGGTCTTCACGGATGAGGAAATAGAAGATATCTGTGGAGCTGTGAGGCAAATGCTTTATGAAACCAACATGGTCCATCCAGGGGAAGGGACTAGCACTGTTGAGGTGGTCTACATGGGACCAGATGTTAAACTACAAAACTAGAAGGCTATGCCATTCCCGATCAAGCGGGAGTCCCGGTAGACCCGTCCTGCCACTTTTTTTGCATCCCGAGTTATTCCAGGGTGTAGATCGGATGTTTCCTATAGTTTCTTGTCTTTAAAGTCCCGAATGTGAACCCTGTTATCTTCAAAATTCCAAGAAATGAAATCAATACTTCATCGTTCATTTTTCTTTATTCTTTCTGATTTTTCCATTTTTGCTCCTTCATTTCGCCTCTTTAGCTCTAATAATGCAGCTTTAAATAATATGACATGCTTGCGGACTTCATGCCGAGATCCCAAAACGCTGTCAGATTTCGAAACCATGAACCAAGAGTCGAAATGCAAAGAAGGTATCCTTGAGGACATAAAACAAAGAATTGGAACAATTGAGAGACGATTGGTTCGCGGTTTGAAAAGTCCATACATTACAACAAGAGAGGGTGCTGTACTCAGGGCACATCAGGGCATTTGTACCAGCAAAGAATGGCCCGCGCTTACAACAAGAAGGTGTGTCCTAGGAATTTTGAAATGGGACAACTCATGTTAAGACGCATTCCCCCTCACCACCAGGAAGCAAAAGGAAAATTCGCTCCTAATCGGAAGGGTTATACATCATATGGGAAATATTATTGAGAGGAGCATTGTCTAGGAGACATCGAAGGAAATGATCCTGAAACAGCAGTCAATGCAGATGCCGTAAAAAGGTACTATGTCTAGACATCTTGCGGCGATGGCTTTTGTGTAATTGAGATGACGAAGGCTTTCCTTCCCGCTACCCCAAACACTATCAATCATTCGTAAACCCTTTGAGCCGGTTATGCTTTTTTGTTCACCCTCTTTGGAACCTAGAAGTACTATCAAAAAAAAAAAGAGAAAAAGAAAAGAAAAAGAAAAAGAAAAAGAAAAGAAAAAAAGAAAAAAAAGAAAAAAATAAAAAGGAAAGGAAATAGAAAGACAGAGAAAGAGAAAAGAAAAACAAAACAAAAACAAAAACCAAAAAAATTATTTGCCTGAACTACGTTTGACTTGATTCCGAAAGGATACGTAGGTAGCCTCTCCCTGAGGTTCATTCACACCAAAACAAAAATACCAATTTCTCCAAAAACTAAAACTGGGACAGATGATATGATGGTTCGGCTATGAATCCGCCGAAATGGTTCCAAAGTTGTAGTTCCGCCCAAAATCCTTCTTACCCCAAAGACATTGTCCAAGTCCTTCCGATCAATTGGAAAAAGCAGGGAAGTGAAAAACATCATTGTTGGAACCCGATACTATTCGAATTGAGAGAAATAAAATGAGAAAGTCTTATCGGTGAAAACCTTCGGGCACCATAAGGCGATTGTGAGTAGAGAAAATGAAATGAGAGAGTCCGCTTAGTAAAAACTTGCAAAGAGCACTATCAGGCGATGGTGAGAAGAGAAACGAGAGAGGCCGATTGGCGAAAACCCGCAAAGGACGCTGTCGGCTGAAAAGAGGACATCTCATCACTAAAAGAGTCCTGACAAGGTTCCCTATTTTGAAATGCGGATCAATGGGTTCACGAGAAGCTGGAAAGTTTGTGTGGGTCGGGCGTCCAGTCCAAGAAGCATGCCATGTTCATTTAAAGCCAGCATGCACCCCAGATAAGTCCTTCTCTTCCCCCGAAAGGGACGCCTCTCTTTAAACTCATATGCTTGTCTTTTTCCTACTTTTTCTTTGAATCCCTTTCAGTTTAACTCTGATTCCATAACTATCACAAAGAAAAGGTGGCAGGACCGGTTTCACAGGGCTCCGCCTGGTCAGAGTCGAAGAAAATACCCAGCCTCAACGGACGCGTCAGTCCAATCCCGACTGACCATAGTGGTTGATGCTTTCGAAGCAAAGACATTGGAAATGAAAGAAAATCAAAGGCAAGGCTAGAATAAAGTGAGAAGGCCAGAGCTCACACGGGTGAGTCATAATGAAATCCGGAGAGTTGAACCCGGTCGGTTTGAAAAGAGATTCACCATCAAGGCCAACAAGAAGCAAAGTTCTCAACAGAAAAGGGGCCGGGATCAATCAATTGGGATGATCAAGGCCACAAAACAAACCACTCTTTCAAAACTAATAAATTGTTCTTTGTTGAAAACAAGTTCCATTCAAAGCAACCATGCAGAAGCAGGTGCAGCCCAAAAAGAAATGAAATGCACAAGCGTTGAAACAGCTTTGCAATAGGAAAACGACCAAAAAGGAAGTGTTCCCCAATTTTTTTCGTGCATTCTGCTAAATAAAAAGGAAAATATAAAAAGGAAGAAGAAAAGAAAAAAAAAGAAATGAAAATGAAAACCCCAAAAGTAAAATAAATCATAGTAGCAAATGAGCTTTTTCTTTCCAAATCCTGGCCAAAAAACCGAGGATCTCCCTAGCAAAAACCAAGGAGCTTTTTCTTTCCAAATCCCAGCCAAAAACCAGAGGATCTCCCGGCCAAAAAATCGAGGGGCTTTTTATTTCCAAATCCCGACCAAAAAACCGAGGAGCTTTTTTCTTTCTAAATCCCGGCCAAAAAACCGAGGATCTCCCGGCCAAAAAACTGAGGAGCTTTTTTCTTTCCAAATCCCGGCCAAAAAACCGAGGATCCCCCGGCCAAAAAACCGATGAGCTTTTTCTTTCCAAATCCCGACCAAAAAACCAAGGATCTCCCGGCCAAAAAGCCGAGAAACTTTTTCTTTCCAAATCCCGGCAAAAAACCGAGGATCTCCCAGCCAAAAAACCAAGGATCTCTCGGCCAAAAAATCGAGGAGCTTTTTCTTTCCAAATCCTGGCCAAAAAACCGAGGATCTCCTGGCCAAAAAATCGAGGAGCTTTTTCTTTCCAAATCCCGGCCAAAAAACCGAGGAGCTTTTTCTTTCAAAATCCCGGCCAAAAAATCGAGGATCTGCCTGGCAAACCTGAGGAGCTTTTTCTTCCCAAAATCCAAAAAAAAAAAAAAATAGAGGATCTCCCTACACAATCCTGATTTGATTGCTTAGATATGTGTCACAACTAACTCACGAAATTTTCCTAGTGAAAACTGAGGCAGAAAAATTTCGTTCGTTTGTTTGTTTTGGTATCCTACGCAGGTCGATCTCAAGACACAGGGTGCGAGATGAGCAATGGAATAAATCTTAATCCAGAATCAAGAAAAGAAGAAAAAAAAAAAAAGAAATGAACTCAAATGTGAAGCAAGTAAGGGCGCAGATTGCTCAAAACCTGATTAAAGTCACAAGCTCCGCTGATCCTATTTTGACCCAATGCTGCATGAAGAAGTAAACACCTACAACTTACAAGCATCAAGATTCATATCGAAGTCCACAACAAGACCTAGCCAAGACTCAAGATCAAGTTTCAAGAAATTTATAGATAGAAATCTTGTAACTCGTAGCTGATAGACTTAGTTAGGCTTTTTAATTTTGATTTTGATGTAATAAACGGGACCGCGGACTGGAACCTCGACAACACCTCGCTCAGCTCTCAACCTTGGCACTCCATCGCCTCATTCACTTCTGAACTACACCTGACCTGATTCCTTTATAGCCAAAGATATGTAGGCAACCTCTGAAGCACGGTTCGGTCAGACTCTTTCAAAAAATGCTTCTCATGGAGTTTCAAATGGGAAAAAATCCCTCATGTTGCTCACTTTATCTTTGCCCGAAAACTCTTCATGTTTTCGATCAAAGAGGGGCAGCTGTAAGCACGTGATTTTTGCCCTATATGAAATACTCCGATAAAAATCCCAAGAAAATAGATTTTTCTTACTTATTTTCCATTTTTAGGAATTTTGCAGATTTTTATTAATTGAAAAATACCAAAATATCACGCATAACATTTAGGCCTTACTTTTACATTTTTAGGGTTAATCGATAGTTACTTTAATAAAAATTAAAAATCACAAAAAAATGCTTCATTTTTACACCTTTCCTTTTTATTGATTTTTCTTTTTTAATTTAGGATTAAGTAGCTTTTATAATTTTTATAGTTAATATAATTTTATATATTTTTTAGGATTTTTAATTCTAGGATTTTTTTAATAAAAAAAAGATAAAAAGAAAATCGGGAATAAAAAAGAAGAATTGGAAGAACCTTCCCTCACATGAGACTTTCCGCCAAAAATATTTCCCCCCAAAAGACCTTCCCCCAGATATATTTTCTCCCCAAAAAGACCTTCCCCCAAAAATATTTTCCCCCCAAAAGACCCCCAAATCAGGATCAGCCGCAATTCATCCAAAATTGAACATCTCGATCCTTCCTTTCTGGTCTTCTTCACTTCATCTCCAAAAGGAGGCCCCTCCCCGTTAATCATCGT
The DNA here is from genome assembly GCA_026770625.1 of Nicotiana glauca. Lineage (NCBI taxonomy): Eukaryota > Viridiplantae > Streptophyta > Magnoliopsida > Solanales > Solanaceae > Nicotiana > Nicotiana glauca. The sequence continues at coordinate 81,907 of MU745600.1, forward strand.
CTTCAATGGCTGAATATCAAAAACGACCACCCTGACCCCTTCTTCTTCAAGACTGGCGATCACTAATCTCCTAAAACACCATCCAAAGAACATCCCAAAATGTTCCAATAATTTGTTTTTTAAACGAGGTCCAGTCCAGTCAAATTCGCCGATGAGTTTTTCGATCTTTTGGGTTCAAAAATCATGGTGTTTGTTTGAGGTCTAGAAGTCTGATAATTTTGGTTGCCGATGCGAGATCCATCGTTGAATGTTGTCACATTTCCGGCGAGCTTCAGGATATATGTCGTAGTTCTGTCGAGGCTTCCGATCACTGTTTTGGTCGTCAATAGCTCGTTCTGTTTCTGTTGCATCAATTTGAGGGATTCAATACATAATGAAATGTCAAAGTTCTTTATTCTCTATGTAAGGTCATTTTGCCGGTTTGGTCAATTTTTGTCGCTATTTCATTTTGCATTTCTTGGTTTAGCTCACAAACAATGTGTTATTATCTTTGGCTTTTGATTGCTGAATAGGTATACGTTTTTTAGTTTGTGATTTTAAACTCAAAGTTCAAAAATGGAAAATGGGCTATATGAACTATTTGCTGAAGTTAAAAGTTTTGTTAAGTGTTTAGATGGATCCCGATTTATTTCTTAACGTGAATTGCTCATGTGCGTTATGTAGTTGTCAAGATTAGTGTCTTCATGTTAGATTTAGCAGTTAATTTTAGAGGTGTAAACGGAAATTACATAGTGGAAATGACCCTTGCAATTTATGATAGTTAAAATCATATAGGTATCCCACAAATGAATCCCATAATCTATGGCCCTCATGAGCTAATTTAGAAATCTTTTGGTTAGAATAAATCGAGGTGTGCCATGCAAAATAAAATCTCGAAATTCATGGCCGTAACTTAATTAATTTTTTTCCTTAGAAATTGAGGCATGCCATTTAGCAAATTTTCCATGGCCCTCGCAAAGTTGAAAATGCATTAGTTACTTTAGGCGCGTAATTAATAATATTACCTTCCTAAACTCGGGTGTGCATTTCATGTGACCCAAATCCGAATCCTAAAACGTTGAATAAAATGTGTTTCGGATTGCGGGTGCATTTCATGTTACGCGATCCAAAGACATATTTTAGACGACGTTCAATCTTCCTTAAAATTAACTAAAAGCGATAAATAATTTAAAATTGCACTATAGGCTATAGCATGTGTTAAAATTAGATAATAGGCCAATTGTAATAGTTTAAGCGACCGTACTAGAACCACAAAATCCGGGGGTGCCTAACACCTTCCCTCGGGTTAACAAAATTCCTTAGTCAGAATTTCTGGTTCGCAGACTCCAATTGGAAAGTCGACAATTTTCCTCGATTTGGGGTTTAAGTTAAATCGGTGACTTGGGACACCAAAAGCCAATCCTATCCCAAGTGGCGAGTCTAAAATATAAATAAATAATCCCATTTCGAATAATGTCACTTTAAATCGAAAAACTCCCTTATACATTATCCTTCGGGGTAGGTGTGTAAAAAAGGAGGTGTTACAATTTCTGATAACCTTACTTGCCTGAGATCAAATTTGCATCGGCCATATGCCTCATATTTAATAGGAACTCTTTTCAAACCTCCACAACACTAGCGATGATACAATAACCACAAAAACCACATAACTGAACACCAAATAGCCAAATCTTAGCTAATACCAATAGGCACACAACCCGCAAGCTAAAACTCAAGAAGCACAAAATAAAAATGACTGGATATGGGAAGGGAAACACATAAGGGAATTATCAAACAAGTCAGAAAAGCACAAATTTTCTATCAACGCTAATCTACAAAACAATTTAACGAGAAAGAATTAAAGCATATAAAAAGAATCACAAGGATCTTATACTGATATAACTCTCGCCGTGGTACACAACCCGGTCTCAACAAATCAATTCACATGAAATCACGAGTGTCCTGCCCTCAACTCTGGATCATAAGTGGGGTACACATCAAGCCATCTAGAAACTCTCACTAGATCAATTGCGTCGACAAAATTACAACACGGACTGGCTCCTACACCGGTGGAGCATAAGAAATCACAGCTCGCAACCAAGAATACTCAGAAATTACATCAAACTACCAAAACAGACAACATGAATTTTACTACTAGTCTCATAACTCCCAACAACAGCTAGAAACAGACGATAGACACGACTATCACTCATAGAGCCTCATAACAGGATAATCTTATAAACGGAGTGCAAATCATGAAACGCACCCATAATGGAGCAACAAATAAGGGACCTCACCCCGATAAGTAGAACTGTAATGAACTACAGATAGTGCCCCTCTATATCAAATCGAATTCATACCTGAATGACGTTCAGCTGGCACGCCGGCCTCAAGCCTACTATATGAAACACCTCAATGAGCCGGGCCTCTCCCTGTTGGGTGCTCTGTACTCGGCTGAATACCTTGCTGTGACATATCGGTCCAAAGTCTAGGACAATCTCTCACCATATGGCTAGTATCTTCACACTCAAAGCACCCCCTCTGCTAACGAGGTGGTGGGAACTATGCGGTACGTGTACTCCGAGGCCCATGAACACCTGAGTCACCATGCAAAACCTATAGCGCGAACTGAATTGGCTGACCCATAAAACCTCTTCCATGACGCACCCTGCCTCAAAAATAAGGACTAGTATCTCTTCCCAGCCTACGAGGCCTCCTCGCCTCCTCAATCTCTCTCTCTTGATCTCATCTGCCCTCTCTCTCGTAGCCCCGCCTGTCCTCTCTCCCCCTAGAATACATACCCTCTATCCTCCAAGCAAAGTTCATCACCTACTGATAAGAAATATCTATCTCCAACTCACGAGCCATGCTAGACATGATACTGGGAATGAGCCCCTTAATAAACCGGTGAACCTTATCGCGAACAGTAGAACAAGCTGGTGTAACGGACAACATACTCCGAGACAGTCATAGCACACTGCCACAAATGCTAAAACTTCGCGCACCATGAATCCCTGAGGCATTGAGGGACAAACTCTCTCAAGAACATATATGAAAACTAGGTCCAAGTCAATGAAGCTGCCTCGTCTGGACTGTCTAACTCATAGGTGTGCCAGCAATCATAGGCGGCTCCTCAAAGACAAAAAGTAGTGAAGAAAACCTCGCTTGATCCTGAGATGCCTATAGTATGGAGAATGCGGTTGCTTAGCCTTATGTTGCCCTTCCAAGGAATCTCAGGAAGGCGCCGCGTAACAGTTGGTATCAGAGCCTAGGCTCGACATCGGACGAGGGAACGCATTTACATTACACCACCATTTCTGACCATGGTGAATTATGGAGACCGCATTGCGGCTATCGCAGGGACGATTGAGATGTTGCGATCTATTGTGGATACGGTGCCTGAACTAAGAACCAGCCTACTGCAAAGGTTGGATGACCTGGACCTCTCATGCCTCAGCTGCTCCTGCTTGGAAGCCGTTGCTATGCCCTTGGACTGTAGGCTGCATAGGAAAAATCTCAGGGACTTGCTTAAATGCACTCGCTGCTTATGAGTGCGGGCGATAGGAGTCTATGCTCCTCCCCCGTCTTGGGATGTGGCTGCAGCAAGGGGAAGCAACCCCGCCTAAGCGAAAGTGGTGTACATGCTCATGAACTATGCCAGAGTCTCCTGAAGGGCTGGAGTAGTAGTAGCAGTAGGCGTGTCAGGTGCCTGGACTCCGGCTGGATCTGTTGATGGTATATCGGGGGAATATCATGCAGATGCTCTCACTGCACCACGTGCGCGTCCTTGGCCTCTACCTCGGCCACGGCCTCTAATGGCTGCAGTAGGGGGCACGAGCCCTGATCATCTTGGGTATACGTGTCCTCACCATCTGTGAGAGAGTAGAAGACAGAGGTTTAGGATTGTGATGTCAAAAATCTCGCACGAGAGGGAAATCAAATGAAGTGGAATTTTCCTAATGGTTACATAGCCTCTCCTAGATAAGTACATACGTCTCTGTATTGATCCACGAGACTCTAATAAACCGGCTTGTGATTTATGACTCCTATGAACCTAGAGCTCTGATACCAACTTGCCAAAACCCCGGTTCGCCCTCCGTGAACCATCATGACGGCACATAGTCTCTATTGCAGAATATAAAAAATAATTGCAGAAGAAATAAATAAAAAATAATATTGAAAGGGCTATACTTATTACAAAAAGATAGAAAGGGACTCTGTCACGACCCAAAATCCACTAAGGGTCGTGGTGGCACCGGACAACGCTGTCAGTCCAGCCAATTAGATTACCAATTAATTTCCTCTTTTAATGCTTTTGAAAATCTAAGGTTTTTCCTTCTGTTTCACATAAAAATAAGATCATTTCTTGAATTCAAACTTAAATAATACCAATTAGTACAAATCCGTAAAAAAAAAAACCATCCCAGAAATCCGGTGTCATAAGTGCATAAGCAACTACTGATAAAGACATAAATACAATACAACATCCGTCCGGAATGCAATGGACAAGAAAGAAATACAGTTACTAGAAGGGACTTTAAAAGCTGCGGGTTGCCTTGAATACTGCAGCTCACCTAGTCCCTGAATCGTCCGTGCTGCTGCGCCCAGTAGGCCGCTAATATATCATGAACCTGTGCAAAAAAAAAGCACAGAAGTGTAGTATGAGTACGTAATCAACGTGTACTCAGTTAGTGTCCCGCCTAATCCCGAAGGGGTAGAGACGAGATAGCCAACTTTGACTCACTCTAATGGTCCAACGATTATTTATTCTCAATATACATATTCAAACAGTGGATTTATTTTCTAACATGATTGTTA
>MU745600.1:87875-139437 GCA_026770625.1 Nicotiana glauca
ACAATAGCATAATAGTAGCTATGCACGGACTCTCGTCACCTCGTGCACGCGTAGCCCCCACAACTAGGAGCACATAATCAATTTAGTTCACCTATGGGGTAATTTCCCCCTCACAGAATTAGAAAGGAGACTCACCTCGCTCCGAAGGCTCGCAATCGGCATCCTACATCCTTCCGAAAGCTTGAACCAATGCACCATGCACCAAAACTAGCCAATTAACGATAAACTAATGAGAATATACTCAAATACTTGTTAACAATTCAGATTATACAAGTACCCAACTCCGCTTAGTGAAATGACTAAAATGCCCTCGTGTCCACGTGCCCGGAATCCAAAATTTCTCGAAGACAAAGGTTACCCATGACCTTAAGAACTCAAATATATGATTTTCTCCTAATTCCATACTCAAAATCGTGGCTAAAATCAAAGATTATAATTTTCTAGGTTTCCAATCAAAACCCCAATATTTACACTAATTTACATGCTTAATCTCATACATAATCAATGTATTTAACTCAAAAGTAATGAGGATGACTTATCTTAACATAGATGACGAAACCCCTCTTTGAAGCTCTCCAAAAATTGTCCCATGAAGTGAGAAATGAGGGAAATGAACCAAAATCCCGATTTAAAACAACCTTACTGCTCCAGCAATTTCCGCTTCTGCGGAATTATAACCGCTTATGCGGTTTCGCTTCTGCGGATAAAAGGCTGCTTCTGCAGCTTAACCCTGGCCTAGCCTCCTCCGCTTCTGCTACGAAATTTTCGCTTCTGCGGATGTCGCTTCTGCGACTTTCTAACCGCTTCTACGGTTTTGGGCTTGAGGGGGCTGACCGCTTCTGCGGTCTGGGGGCCGCTTAAGCGGAACCGCTTCTACGGTTTTCCTTGGGCCTGGCCCCTTACGCGTTTGCAATATTTCGACCGCATCTGCGGTCCCGCTTATGCGGTCCAAGAACCGCAGATGCGGTTATGACAGAAGCAGCACCCTTCAGCCTTCCAAAAATTCCATTTTTGATCCGTTAACCACCCGAAATCCACCCGAGGCCCCCTGGACTCCAACCAATCATACCAACCAATCCCAAAACACATTATGAACCTGCTCGAGGCCTCACATCATATCAAACAGCACCAAAAATCACGAATTACACCTCAATTCAAGCTTTATGAACTTTGAAGTTTCCAACTTCTATTTCTGATGCCGAAACCTATCAAATCACGTCCGATTGACTTCAAATTTTGCACACAAGTCATATTTGACATTAAGGAACTACTCCAATTTCCAGAATTTGTTTCCGACCCCGATATCAAAAAGTCAACCCCCCGGTCAAACTCACCGAAAACCTTCAACTTTCTGTCTTTAGCCATATGGCTTCAAAATGGTCTACAGACCTCCGAATTCACTTCCGATCACGCCCCCAACTCCAGAATCACTATACGGAGCTATTCACAATCTAGGAATTCCAAACAGACTTTGATAACACTGCAGTTCTCTTCAAGCCAAACTTATGAAATTTCTTCTAAAATGCCAACTTCCACAATAGGCGCCATAACGCTCCCGGGTTATTCAAAACCCAATCCGGGTATACGCCCAAGTCCGAAGTCACCATACAAACCTGCTGGAACCTTCAGATCCCGATTCCGAGGTCGTTCACTCGAAATTCAACTCCTAGCTCATTCTTTCAACTTTAAGCTTTCGAAATGAAAATTCTCTTCCCAAATCAACTCTGGACTTCTTGAAATTCAATTCCGACCACGCGTACAAGTCATAATACCTGAAATGAAGCTGTTCATGGCCTCTGACTGCTGAACGAAGCGCTAGTACTCAAAACGACCGGTCGGGTCATTACAAACTCCTTGGTCTACAGACGTAACAGATATATCTCGAAGTCTCTACAAAAATGCCTCCTTCCAAGGCTGATGGAACTGAGTAAGAGTACCTAGATCTGCACGATAAAAATGTGCAGAAGAGTAGCATGAGCACACCACAGCGGTGCCCAGTAAGTATCAAGACTAACCTCGGTGGAGTAGTGATGAGTAACAATCAAGACACCTACCGGTCAAATAAACAGTACAATTGTAGGAACAACAGATCATGATATATATACATTAATATAAGAACTGTACGAAATGACCAATAATGCTACAGTGTCTCAATAAGAGAGGAGATAAACAAGTAACCACAAAAATATTAAGAATGATGGCACATAAGAACGGACAAGAACATAACCCAAATCCTAAGGTCACAATACTGTAAAGGGAAGACAAAACAATAACTAAGATCCTATGACGGTGTTCACATCATGTCTTATCCAACAATTCCTACGAATTACTGAATCTCGGACAATTACAACTCACGAGTCCCAGTATCTGAAATCTAACAACTGGCATCCCGTGCCCTTATCAGCCTCACAGTAAAACTGACAACTCACTTGCTAACTTGTGCCTCTCTCGCATATATGATAAGTAACGAGGGCGTACATCTATGCTTAGCAAAATCAGGAGGATTTTACGTACAATAGGGGTGTTCAACTACGTGTATGCTTGTGCAAATGCTTTAACATAATTTTTACCAGCTAATAAGTGTAAAAAGAAGAAGGGGTAGCACGTACAATGTTTCCTCACAACTTCCACGAGACAAATCTCATACAGGTAAGCAACCCACAATAAAAATATAAAACAAAAAAGGAGTGCCTCCACAGGCCGTCACAAATTCTTACAATCAATCCCTGATATAGCCCACCTTATTGCGCTACGTGTGCAAATTATAACATAATAAGTGACCAGCCTTGTTTCGCCACACATGCATCATAATGTTACCACCTTGTCTCGCTACATGCGCAACCCACACATAAGCATATATACATATCCCGTCTTGTTACGCCGCATGTGCAATATATCAATAGTAGTAATAGCACGATAGAAACCTCGTGCAACCCCACAACAACAATACACCAAGTACAACAACAACAATGACAATATATACAAGAGCACGAGAAGTGAATCAACTAAAGAACTTTCGTTCACCAAGGGATAGTAAAACTAGCTCACAAGGAATAACCACAAAAGAGAATACTAAGCGTAATAAGAACAACTCAACAAGGGAGAAAATAATATGAAGCAACGACCCCATAGCATGTAGTTCAACAACAAGGCAGTTAACAAGAGTCAAGTAAATTTCAAATAAGGAAATATCAACTAAACATAGAATATCTACTCTTCTTTTAAGGTTGGGAAGGTTATGAAGGGTATACAACAATTTCAATTAAGACTAAATAATTACATGAGAGATAATAATGATTTCCAATAAAAACAAGCAGTTATGAAAGATAATGTGACAATAGAGGAGGTAAATATCTTCAATTAAGCAAGGTAACAATCAATTAGGCAATAAGAATGAACCATAAGCAATTAATTCCAAATAAAACATGTAGAGGTGGAACTAGTAATAGGGAATTCAATCATATCAAGAACAACTCCATACTCAATGAATATAAGGACCTAAGAATCCTAGAAGTCCAAGTTTCCACAAGTAAGTCCGAGCACGCATTCGTCACCTCGCGTACTCGGATTAAGTTCAACAGAGAAGACTCAAATCCTAAGGGGAAGTCCTCCACACAATGTTAGGCAAGATACTTACCTCGAACCGGCTCAAAATGAACTAAAAACCACGTTCTTGCCATGAGTACTCGACTCCAAATTGTCCAAATCTATTAAATTCAATTGCATAATGTAAATAAAACTTCAAGTAACTGATTCTACAATTAAATTCTAAGCTAATATGTGGATTTATATAAAATAACCAAAACGCCCCTCGGGTCCTCATCTCGGAATCGGATAAAATTTATATTTTTGAAATTCCCACACCTTCACGAGTCTAAACATATCAATATTATCCCAATCCAATGTCAAATACTCGATCAAAACCCAATCTCTAGGTCTAAGAACTTATCCCCCAATTTCTACCAAAATTCCGAAATTAAAGGATGAATTTAAGAGAAGATTCATGGAAATTAGTCTAAACTAAGTGAGAATCATTTACCCAAGTCGCCCATGTAAAAATCCCTCAAAAATTGCCAAGAACCGAGCTCTAGAAGTCAAAATATGGTGAAACACTTGACCTTGGGGATATATTCTATCTGCCCGATTTTTTTGTGCATCAGATCGCGGGAGAAGAGTCGCGACCGCGTAGAAGAAATTTGAAGCTTTCAAAAAATACACTTCGCGATAGCGAGGAATGGGATGCAAACGCGATGAATAATAGGCAGGGCTTACGTGATTGCGGGGTGGTTCATGCGAACGCAAAGAGAAAAATAGACAACCGCCCCCCAACTCCAAATTTTCTACTATGCGAACGCGTGAATGCATATGCGATCGCGAAGTAGAGGAAAATAGACCTTCGCGATCGCGGAAGGTTATATGCGAACGCGGTGAAGGGAAAAGAGTCGACCAGTAACAACGCATCGCGAACGTGACATGAGGTTCGCGATCGTAAAAGAGGCATACCAAAAGCAGAAACAACAGTTCAAAATAGGAGAAAAATGATTCGTAGCCCATCCGAAATACATCCGAGGCCCTCGGGACCTCAATCAAACCTACGAAAATATCCCATAACATCATTCAACTTGTTCCAACCTTCGGAATGCTATAAACAACATCAAAGCACCTATTTTTCATCGAATTCAAGCCTAAAGTTTAAAAAATTTTATAAAACACACTTTCGATCAAAAAGTCTGCCAAACCTTGTCCGAATGACCTAAAAATTTGCATGCACATCCCAAATGACATAACGTAACTACTGTAACTCTCGGAAGTCCATTATGACCCTCGGATCAAAATCTCAATATCGAACCGGGAACTTCCAAAACTAGATTCCTTTTTCCAATTTGACTCTAAACCATCTGTTAGCTCAATTCCACCATGCACGCAAGTTGATATTCATATTCTGAAGCTGCTCCAGACCTTACACCGTTGAACGGACCTTAATTTCTCATAATGACCGATCGCGTAGTTACAATTAGTTGTTTTACAAATGAAAAAAAAATGAAAAAAAATAAAATGATTTACTTTGCATTTTTTACTTTTTAACTTTAAATTTTGCAGTTTCTTTTAATTTAGGAATTAATTAATTATTATAAGTATTGTTTTGAGTAATTAACCTAATTTGGTAAGATAATTTTGTTAAGAAATTGATTTAGGTTTTTATTTTAATTTGAAAAGAAAATGAAAATTAGAAATTAAAAGTAAAAAGAGGAATTGAATCAAAAGGCTGTTTTAATCTTGGTACAACTTGGCACAGGCCCAAACATTTTGCCTGAAACCCGTCCATACCAGCCCAGACTCGTTTCCCTTATACGATCCAGTCTCCACCTTAGCCAATCAATGCCGTTTCTCTCATACCATCACAGTCGTTGATCTCATCTTATCCAACGATTGTGCAAACCCCTTCCTTTTTAATATACTCAAACACCCTTCAGAACCCCCCTCCTCCGTCTCTCTCATCTAAACACCCAAACCCTAGAGCCTACCGCACCTGAAACCTCCATCGTCTTCAGTGGCGGCGACACCATACACCACTCCAATCACCCACATCTTCACACCACAGCATCCTCATGGCCTCCCCTTCAACAATCTCCAACTAGCCACCCTCGAATCCCTTTAGATCGACTCAAATTTTAGATCGAAAGAACCCGATGAAAACCCTAACTCCTCTAAATTACTCAAACATCAATTTCCGTCATCTTTGATCTTTCTTCATCATGATTTCATCATCTATTTTGCAAAAAACCCTTGCAAAAAAAAAACCCCAAATCCTAAATTTACAACAAGTCAAAAATCCTCGGTTTTTTGGGTTTCTGGCTTCGAACTAGCCAGAAATACAAACTTATTAGTTGTTCTTGGCAAGAACAACTAATTAGCCTCAATTTCGGGTCATTTCAAGACTCACCAACCCCATGCAAGACCAAATACTAGCAAGCTTGATGTCGTTCATCAAATCCCTCGTATATTTTCGGTAGAAATATAGACAGTGCATTTTCTTCTTTGATGGTATGTCCGTTTCGTCTTCAGCTTTGTTTTCCTATTATTCTGGTCTCGTTTGATTAGCACTCACTTTTTCATTTGTTTGTTATGGTTTATTCAAATCAATAAATCAATCTCCTCTTGTTTTCTTTGATTAAATTGGAATTATGATTAGGTTGATTTAAATGGCACCAATAAGCCCAGTTGTAATGCATTATCAGGTTCCCTTTTTTCTCCTCTTTCCCTTTTAGCCAGTAGTAGTTAGAATTAATCAGTGGTGTATGGCTCACCACTTTAGGGTTCCAATGTTTAAACCCTTGTGTGGTTGATTTTTCTTGGTTCTGTTTCACTATACTGGATGTGGGGTTTTCTTTTGGGTTTGGGGTAAGGCAAGCCTGGGAATTGGAAGTCCATTCGTTTAAGCCCAGGTTTGAAGAATCAATTGGCCTGCATTGATTTTGGCTGGAGGGTAAATAACAGAAGTTTTAAGGGTAGTTTAGGGATTGTTCATTAAGGGGATTATTACCTAAATAATTAGAAAGTTTCTAATAGTGGTGGGATTTGGAGTGCACTACTGAATATAGAAGAGAGAAGGATGTGAGCGGAATCAAATAAAAAATTGAGAAAGGGGCATTTGTGAATAGGAAATTCATTTTTTCAACTGCCTTAAGAGGTCCTATATAAGGCTTGCTTAAACAGAGATTTAAAAAAAAGGGGAGCTTAGAAAGAAAAGAGAGCTTAGAGAGAGCAGAAAGCTTAGAGGATTGAAGAGTCAGAGATTAGAGAGCTTAGAGGATTTAAGATCTTAGAGATTTTACAGACTGAAAAATACCAAAAAATTGACGAAAATGGTTGAGAATTCTCTCAAATGAAAAGTACTAAAAATTGCTTGAAATCTGCTTAGTTTTTGAATTATAAATCCCTTTGATAAATCAGAATTTCAATGTTCAATAGAATAGTTGAAATATGTTTTTCTTAAAGTTTGGAATTGGGTCCAGAATAAGAAGTTTGTTGTGCACTATTCCATTATTGTCGCAATACTGCTGCTGCGGACTGAATTTTTGATCGGTAATCACATATTTTCCTTCTACCTGTTTTGATTTTGTTGAAACCAGTGTTTGTTTTGGTGTTGATTTCTGCCTAAATCTGCTAAACAATTTCAAGCATAGGTGGGAGGCTAGAAACCTTTAATTGGAATACATATCAGTGGTTGTAGAGTATTAGTTGAAGTCATGTATTACTTCATTTCATTGAAGAGTTTAATTGATTCACTTCCAGGTAAATAGTCAGTATGTAGTCATTTAGTATTTGGTTTTTACTTGGTTTTCTTCTTTCATAAAAGTCAGTAAGCATGAACTTTTCCTTTAAAAGTTTGGAATCAGTTAAGTTCAACTCTATGTTAGTAGGTTTGTTTCCTTGAAATCATGTCAATCTTGGGCTGAAAAATCAGATTAATCCTTCACATTTGGTTTTCTTTTAGAAAATTCTGAGTCATGTAGTCATGTTTAAATGTGTTGATAAGTCAAAATTTAGCATGGGTTTGATCTCTGAATTTCTATTATTAAATGAGAAGCAATTGGTGTAAAGGTTTTGTTATCACGTTGGGGATCATATTTTCAATATAAAATGTATGTGGTATTCAAATGTGCTTTGTATGTGCTTAAGGTAGTTAATATTTGGTTTAAATTCAAATATTTTATGAAAGATGTAGTGTTATCTCAATTGTTAATGCTGAAGCACCAAGTTTGGCTATCATCATTAGTCCCTTTGCGCCAAATCCCCCCTCCCTTTTTCTGCATTTGAGATTCTCGACTTGGGCTGCATTGTGTGCCCAATTGCGCTCATGTTTGTCAAGTAATAGCCCACTGGCGATTGGGCCTCGGGCCATGCCCAAGCCATAGAATAAATTAGAGCTATTTCATTTAGTGCTATATCTTTCCATTTAGTGAATCAAGTCCGAACCTTAGTCTAGAGCAATTACGATTCCTTCAAGCCTTCTTTAATTAATTAGGCCCTTTAACAGTTTGAGGTGCACCGTGCCAAATAAAATTTCAAAATGCATGGCCTTCATTTAATTAATTTTAATCCTTAGAAAATTGAGGCGTGCTATTTAGTTGAACTTTATATGGCTCTCGCAAAGTGGAAAGTGCGTAGTTGCTTTAGGTGCGTAATTCAAATCAATTTCCTTAAACTCGGGTGTGTATTTCATGTGACCCAAATCCAAATCTCAACAACATTTGATAAAATGTGTCGTGGACCGCGGGTGCCTTTCATGTGACGTGGTTCAAGATATGTTTTAGATGACGTTGAATATTCATAAAAATAATTAAAAGCGGTTTAATAAGTTAAAAACATACCATAGGTTAAAACATGTATTAAAATTGGATAATTAGGCCAAATAATAACAGTTGAGCGACCGTGCTAGAACCATGAAACTCGGGAATGTCTAACACCTTCTCCCGAGTTAACGGAATTCCTTACCCAGATTTCTGTGTTTACGAAATACAAAACAGAGTCAATCTATCCTCGATTCAGTATTTGAGCCGGTGACTTAGGACACCATAAATTATCTCAAGCGGCAACTCTAAATTTTAAATAAATAATCCCGTTTTGATTGTCACTTAAATTGGAAAAACTCCCTTATACCCTCCCCGGGGTAGTGAAAAGGAGGCGTGATAGCTCTAGCCACTCTGATAGGGAGTAAGAACCCAGAACTTCTGGTTCAGAGTTTAAGAATTCGAGCTTAGAATAATTGTTATATTTGACTTTATCTATAATCTGTTTTTTTACATGTTTGGGCCTAATGTGCTAAATATTGATTTTTACCGCTTTGATATTATTTGAACTGTATATAAACTGCTACGAAACCCCTCTCTTCTATCTTCAGAGGACTGCAGGCTGGCGTGACTTCTTTCTATTAGTGTGATATCCCAATTTAGAACAAGGTTCGAACAAGTTGCAAAGATGGATGATCTTTTTGTTACCGGTATACTGCCCCCCCGGCTCGAGTTGTCCACTCGGGTAAGTCAGGTCTAGAACAATACACCTAGGTTTTAAAGCTAGAATAACAAAAAGCCTTATGCCGGATCCCTAGTATGAATGATTGTTTGCATCATGTGCATTTGACCTTGGAGACTCAAAAACAGGGGTTGGGTCCGTCTAGGATAGGTGTACCAAAAATAAAAGACCAACCTGATGCATTTTTATGTGCTACCTGTGCATTGAATTTATTTAAGATTGTATGTTGACCGGCTTCTAAATTAACTGAGGAAAACCAAAAGAAAAACCGAGTTGAGGTATGAGGGAGGATTTCACCCGTTTCCAAAAAATGATGACCGAAATATCTTGAAACTTTTTTTTAAAAAAAAATGAAAGAAAAAATTTCCTGAAAAGAGAAGAATGAGTCCAAAGTGATTTTGTTTATGTTTTCGTTTTCATGTCACAACTAGCCGAAAGACGCGGGTGTGATTCTCACCAGATGTGATACGTAGGAAACCCTCATTAGGTCTAACCCCTTTTTTAAAAATTTTTTTATAAGGCGTCTTCATAAAGTGGGTCATGCCGTTCTCATCTAAATAGCAGATTGTCTCAACGGGACACAAGAAGACTGTTTTTGCAAGAATAGCCGCTGACTGTGTTTTGTCATATTTTGGCCAATTAGAAAGCACAACCTCAAAAACTTCCATTTTTCAAAGTGTTGAAGGGCCGTATTCGCAAAAGTAGCCCTGACTTCTTGATTTTTGCAAAAATCACCCTTTTGTCAGTTTTTCAAATGGGATTCACTCTTTAAACCAATCGCGTTAATCTAAATGTGTAGAATGAGCACGAGTTAAAATTTACCAATAAAGGTCATATCTAAGATTTCGTTAGATCTGCTCAAATGGTGGGAGGATTTGGGTAAAGAAGGACGAGGTGTAGTCAGTAGTTATTTGGGAGGGCTCATCGGATTGCTAAAGGTTAGGCCTAGAGGAGACATAATAAGGGCCTTGGTAACATTTTTGGAACCACCTCACAATGTCCTACGTTTCTTAGATTTTGAATTCACACCCACTATGGAAGAGACAGTAGGTTATATAGGAAGTACTAAAAGACTAAGGCATAAGTACCTGGTCTCTCCAAGGGCCGTTACCCCTCATAAGTTTCTGCATTTGCCAAAAATAAGTAAGGGGGTACAATATGCAGATTTGGCAAAAGGATTTTCCACTCTATGCTTCATATACCAGAGGTATGGGCATGCAGGGGGATTTGACAACCCGCAAAGTGGAATTTACAGTAAAGGAACCAAGCAAAATGGGATGAGCATATGCACTTAGCTTTCATGGTATCCTTCGTAAGTCTCGTGGTGTGTCCTCGAAATGATGGGAATATCGATCTGTGGTTAGCTGGAGTCACCAATGTCTTGATTACCAATGCCAAGAGCACCATCGCCCCCATGATAGCGTCAGAAATACACCGAGCCCTCAGAGCTTGTAAAGCTGTGGCAGATTTTTTCGAGGGTCGTAATTTGTTATTAAAAATGTGGATGATTGAGCATCTGTGTCGCCTCCCTCAATACATGAATTATGGATCCACAAGAAAGAGCTATATTGAATAATTTGACACAAGGGTCTCAGGTTTCAAATTAACGGAAGGACTTGGAAATTGGGTATCTCACCTTCGCTCCATAACAGCAGGACAAATAGAATGGACACTAGGTTGACTCCCTACCGAAGAAGTTGTATACATGCCGACTACTGGTCCTTACTTCCTCCTAATGGGTCTTCAAGGAATTCATCCTTACGCTTTGTACCGGGTAATGAGACAGTTGGGAAGATGCCAAGTGACGCACTCAAATGAAGAGCCCAGTGTTTATGCGGTCGAAGTCAGCTCCGACGGCCAATTTCATAAAGAGATAGTTTGTCATATTTGGAATGAATGCCAGTATTCTACAGCAAACACTCAAGTGTGTGACCTATTTAGAGGCGAGGTCTCACCCGCTTATACTGCCTAGTACACAAAAAAGAACACTGCAAGGGCCGAACCTGAAAGACCCACCAAAAAGCCTTACATCTAGGAATTTGTCGAGGCATGACGAGGATAATGGGATTGGTTGGCAAAGGAGAATGAGTACAGGGCCACAATAGGCAAGTTGGAAAAAACAGGTCAGGGATCTTCAATTTGCAAATGATTTGCAAGCTTCTGCTGATGAGGGTGAAAAGAAAAAGATAGCCCAAGAAAATGACGCCCTTCGAGCCCAAATTCACGAAATAAAAATAGCGGCTGAAAACCCTTTCAGAAGTGCAACAGATAAAAAGCTTATAGATAACCTTAAGTGGAAGGTGGGTGAGTATGGTTTTGATCTGAACAAGGCAGATGGTGAACTAGCAAGGGCTCGAACAAAATTGGCTAAGAATGCAGAGGAACGAGCGCGCTTTGTTCAATAGTTAAAAGAGAAATATGACAATAAAGTCGTAGGGTTGAAGAAAAAGATCATCGTCCTCAAGGACAAAATGACTAAGTAGGAAAAAGATTTCAAAGCAGAAAGAGAACACTCTTATGCCATGATGTCGCAACTAGAAAAAGACCTGTAGCAGCTTCAAGAGCTGAATCATACAACTGAACAGGTTTTGGAGGCCAGATACCAGCAAATTGGTCGGTTGCTTCAAGAGAAAGGGGTTATTAGAGGAAGGGTTAGTAGAATTGAGGACTATATCATGATGAAGTGCGATGGGTGTGAGTACATGACGCAATCCATGTTTTTCGCCTCGATTATGATTTTTATCCAACAAATCTTGGATGATTTGTTCTGCCTCCAAGAAGACATGGCGCAAAGGACCGCAGCAAGGTCACCTGGAGCGGCATTGGAAGCACTTATGTATTCTTGATTTTATTCGAGTCTATTTGTTAGTGTGCTTTTCGAGTATGTAAGAGTTTGATTGGTCCACTCATCGAGTTAGTCAGTTTTTATCTATAGGTGGAGTCATCGTAACCAGAATGTTTGCTTTATTTGCTTCTATTTTATAAAAAAATTGAAAACCTAAAAATATACTTTCTTTTATTTTGCACTTATCCACCAGAACTACGCAAAGATCTGATTCATGCGACCTCATGATACGTAGGCAATCCCCATAGGATTCGATCACAACCATGAAAATCTAGAAAAAAATGAAAAAATGTGGAGTGAAACTTAGGAAATGCCCGAATGACGCAAGCAACCGATCAAATACATAATAGAAATGGTTAACTGCTTAGGTGCATTGCATCCCCAACGTGTGGTTGCCTATATGCCCTCATCATTAACAAATTTGTTATTGTCGCTGTATTCAGGCATGTGGTTAGTTTTGTTTAGCATTCTGGCAACTCATCCACACAACACCAGGTCCAAATATAAATTGATCATGGCTAACCAAGAATTGGACGCAAGTATTATTGACCCGTCAAGAGAGGGGAAGAGTCTAATGTTAATATGAAAGAGGAGTTGTATAAGCTAAAACAGCAGATGGCAAATATGTACCAGGCATGCGTAAAAGGCACCCACTACCATCCTACCCTGCCAACCCTTATTTTATCCCACCATTGGTTCAATCCCAGGAACATCATACGATTGATTCATCTACAGGCTTTCCCATTTAACATCACTACCAAGACACCACTTCCCAAAGACCGCAAGCTCCACTACCCAAACCAGTCCCATAACCTCCTCCACAAGCCACCCCTATTTTCGTGGAACCCCCACTCGTTACACTCTACTGATCCTCCAGTAAGCCTCTATTCCAGGTCCAAGGTAACCAATACTATACCCCGAGGCCTACATTCAAGGACCCAGAACCATACTCCTACACTCCTCGTTTCGACCTCCCTGTTGAGACTGAGAAACCACCTAAAAATCCATAACAGGAGGAAATGTTCAGGAAAGTTAAAAGCCTGAAACAATCATTCATGAACATGCAAGGATTGGGAGGCTAGGTGAGCATGGCCTACAAAGTTTTGTGTCTATTTCCTAATGTTCAGTTGCCAGTGGGATTTAAGATGACAAAGATTTATTTATACGATGGGTACGGAGACCTGGTGACGCACTTAAGAGTATTATGTAGTAAAATGAGAGGAGCAGGTGGGAAAGATGAGTTGTTGATGGCATACTTTAGTCAGAGTCTGAGTGATTCGGTGTTAGAGTGGTACACTCGTCAAGAACAAGACAGATGGTATACATGGGATGATTTGGCCCAAGCATTCGCTTGTCATTTCCAATACAACCTCGAGATTATTGCGGATTGTTTATCTCTGACTAAGATCGAGAAGAAGCCTAGCGAAAGTTTCAGGGAGTGCGGTTTCTGTTAGAGAGAACAGGCGGCAAGAGTTGACCCTCCAATGAAGGAGAGAAAAATGGTGGATTATTTTCTGTAGCCTCTAGAGCCTACTTACTTCGGCCATCTGGTATCGACCGTAGGAAAATCCTTCAACGAGGTAGTAAAGATGGGTGGCATGGTGGAAGAAGGGCTTAGATCAAATAAATTCATGAGTTACTCGGCTATTAAGGAAACTACCAAAGCCATTCAGGGAGGTATTGGGGGAGGGATCAGAAAGAAGAGGAAAGAAGACGTGGCAAAAATTTATTAAGGGTCATGGCTTGGACACAGGGGCTCGTCATACCATTATACTCAGTCTTGACCCCACTATCAAACCCTGTATAACCCATCACAACATTACTACCCACCACAAGACCCTCATATTTCTATCCACCATGCCCAATTATATATCCAACCTCCTCCCTATATATAATAGCAAGCACCAGCACCACGAAACACCTACCCAGCTCCACAAAATGCTTACCCACCCCCACGAGCCTACCGAAGCCCCGCTGGCCCAAGTTTCCAGCCCAATAAAGAATTTAATAATGAGAGGTTGTGGGGCAAGAAAACATTCACCCCGATGGGGGAGTCCTATACTAATTTGTTGATAGAGTGAGACAATTGGATATGCTGAGGCCAATTGAGTCGAAATTGCCAAACCCTCCTCGAAAGAATCTGGATTACTTTTTAAGTTGTGCATATTGTTCTGAAACTCTAGGGCATGATACAGAGAAGTGCTGGCACTCAAAAAGTGCTATCCAAGAGCTCGTTGACACAAATCGTATTGAAGTCCAAGCTCCGGAGGCACCCAAAATTAACCAGAACCTATTGCCAACCCATGAAGAGGCAAACATGATCGAGATGGTCCACAAGGGAGGGGAGCCCAAGAAGCCCTCATAGTTCATTCTGATGATTTGGTCTAGTGAGGCCAAGCCAGTCAACAAACAA
The DNA here is from genome assembly GCA_026770625.1 of Nicotiana glauca. NCBI lineage: Eukaryota > Viridiplantae > Streptophyta > Magnoliopsida > Solanales > Solanaceae > Nicotiana > Nicotiana glauca. The sequence goes on from MU745600.1 coordinate 102,170, forward strand.
TTATTTGAAGGATCAGTGGAAAGGTTAAACATGACAAGCTGAGAACAATTTGTGGTAGTCAAGAAAGGATCCCCAAATGATGCTGCTTAAGAAAGATAAGTCAAAAGTGGTTGTGCAAGGGTTGGCAAATAAGCCCATCATAATTGTAGATGGTGCTCGTACGGACCCTGTCATCATCAATCCTGTAACTCAGCTGCCAGTAATCACACCAAGGCTATCCCATGGAATTATGAACGAGTAGTAATGAGCTATAGGGGAAAGGAAGTGAAAGAAAAAGTTAATGAGGCCCAAGGACTAACTCGTTCAGGAAGATGCTTTACCCCGAATGAATTAAGGAAAGCTAAGGCATCTAAAGACCATGCAGTCCTAGCAAAGAAAGCAGTTACTGAGGAAGAAGCGAAGGAATTTTTGAGAAAAATGAAAATACAAGATTACTCCATTGTGGAGCAGTTAAGAAAGACACCCGCTCATATTTCATTACTGTCATTGGTGATTCATTTAGACGAGCATCGATAGGACTTGATGAAAATCTTGAAAGAAGCTCATGTTCCCGACAAGATTTCAGTAAACCATTTAAAAAAGATTGACAATAAAATATTCGAGGTGAACAAGGTCACTTTCTCTAGCGACGAGTTGTCTATGGAAGGTACTAAACACAATAGGGCTCTCTACATGGCAGTGAAATGTGAAGACTCTGTGGTCACTAGGGTTCTAGTTGAACATGGATCTAGTGCAAACATTTGACCTCTCTCTATATGAACAAGCTGAAAGTTGATGAGGAGAGGATTCACAAGAAAAACATATGCGTCCGAGGTTTCCACGATTGAGGGAAAGACTCGATGGGAGATATAATACTTGAATTTATAATAGGACCGGTGGAATTCACCATGGAGTTCCAAGTGCTAGATGAAGCTGTCTCCAACAGTTTTCTATTGGGCCGGCCTTGGATTCATGCCGCCAAAGTAGTCCCATCCACTTTGCACCAAATGGTCAAATTTGAGTAGGATAGGCAAGAGATTGTCGTGCATGGTGAAGAAAGTGTGTGCGCTCACAGTGATGCCTCTGTCCCATTTATTGAGACCAAAGATGACAAAGGGCCATGGGTCTACCAAGTCTTTGAAACATTACCATTCAAGAAAGTTCCGTAAAGGAAACATGTTCTGATTTTAGTAATGGCCTCTACATCCGTCATGGTGGCCTTTGAGATGTTGAAAAATGGTTTTGTGCTAGGGAAAGGTCTGGGTGCATCTCTATAGGGTATCATACAACCAGTTTCCCTCCCTGAAGCTTTGGGTACATTCGGTCGTGGATTCGAACCTACAATGGCAGATGTGAAAAGAGCTAAAAGGTTGAAACAAAAAGCATGGGTACTTCCAAAGCCTATTCCCCATCTTTCCAGTCATTTGTCAAGCCCGGTGCCAGAAAAAGTCCAGTGACAACAATTCCAAATTATGCGGTTAACATCGATGAAGAGTAAAATGAAAAGTTCCAGAGGTGGTTCGATGATGTGAACATGGTAGAAGTAGGAGAAGGTTCTAGCAAAGCAGATGTGCAGTTTGTCGGGCCAAATGCAAAGCTTAACAATTAGAAGGCTACTCCTCTCCCTACCCGGAAGGAGTTTTGGCAGTTTGCTTTGATTTTCCTTCATTCTATCTGGATTATTATAGGGTTGTAATTAGACTTTATTTTCTGTCTGTTTGGGTGTGCAAACCCTGTTAACCTTTACTGTCAATGAAATACAATTTCCCTTTTCCATCATTCTTGATAGTTTTCATTTTTGTTTTGTTTTCTTTTCTGTATAGTTCTTTTTTATGCTGGTTTCAATGACATGTCATGCATAAGGAATCCTCAGCCCAATCTTAAAAGTCAATCTGATTCTAAAATAATAATTCAAGAAGTAGAGTGTGATGACGGATCATAATATGATGAGGATGAGGCCTTTGAAGAGATTAATAAGGAATTAAATCATTTTGAAGAAAAACCCAAGCCCAACCTGAATGATACGAAAGCCATCAATTTAGGGGACACAGATAATGTCAGAGAAACTAAGATAAGTGTCCATCTTGAACAAAAGATTAGGGAAGAAATAATCAAAGCACGGTTTGAATATAAAGATAATTTTGCATGTCATATGATGATATGCCGAGTCTAAGCACTAATTTGGTGGTCTACAAATTTCCCAGTGACCCGACATTCCCTCCCGTCAAGCAGAAATTGAGAAAGTTCAAAACTAACATGAGTGTGAAGATTAATGAAGAAATTACTAAGCAATTGGTCGCAAAGGTCATTCGGGTCACACGATATCCCACTTGGTTAGCTAATGTTGTGCTAGTACCAAAGAAGGATGTCAAGATCAGAGTGTGTGTTGATTACCCCAACCTCAAAAAAGCAAGTCCGAAGGATAATTTCCCACTGCCAAATATCCATATTCTGATTGATAATTGCGCCAAGCATGAGATTGGATCTTTTGTGGACTGCTATGCAGGGTATCATCAAATTTTAATGGATGAGGAAGATGCGGAAAATACGGCATTCATCATGCCATGGGGAACTTATTGCTACCGAGTATTGCCATTCGGTTTGAAAAAATGCTGGGGCAACCTACATCAGGGCCATGACTAATGTGTTCCACGACATGATACATAAGGAGATTGAGGTTTACGTTGATGATGGGATCGTAAAGTCAAAGCAGCAAGCTGACCACATTGGAGATTTGAGGAAATTTTTTTCCAGAGGCTTCATTACAACCTCAAACTTAACCTCACCAAGTGCGCATTTGGTGTTCCATCCGGAAAACTTTGATTCATAGTCAGCCATAGAGGCATTGAGTTAGATCCATCAAATATCAAGGCTATTCAAGAATTTCCACCTCCAAGGAACAAGACTGAGGTGATGAGCCTATTAGGAAGCTGAACTACATCAACAGGTTTATTGCTCAGCTCACAACAACTTGTGAGCCTATCTTTAGGTTGCTGAAGAAGTATGTTGCAGTCAAGTGGACTGATGAGTGTCGAGAAGCATTTGATAAGATAAAGGGGTACTAGTCAAACCCACATGTGCTGGTCCCACGGGAACAGGGAGACCTTTAATTCTTTACTTGACAGTCCTGGATAATTTATTTGGTTGTGTATTGGGTCAGCATGGCATTACTAGCAGGAAGGAGCAAACATCTACTATCTCAGTAAGAAGTTCACATCATATGAGATTAAGTACACTCACCTTGAAAGGACATGTTGTTCCCTAACTTGGGTAGCACAAAAGTTGAAACATTATTTGTCATAATACACTATTTACCTCATTTCTCGCTTGGATCTGTTAAAGTATATATTTCAAAATCCTATGTCCACAGGGAGACTTACGAAGTGGCAGATTTTGCTCACGGTGTTTGACATTATTTATATGACTCGGACTGCGATGAAAGGCCAAGCATTGGACCATTAAGAACTTATTTTCCCGATGAAGAGGTGATGCATATCGACGAGCTAGAGCAGACTGAAAAACAAGGTTGGAAACTTTTCTTTGATGGGGCTACTAACATAAAAGGAGTCGGAATTGGGCTGTGCTTATTTCTAAAATAGGACATCACTACCGGTTACGACTCAGCTCCGTTCCTATTGTACCAATAATATGGCTGAGTACGAGGCATGCATTTTGGGTTTGAAGCTAGTTGTAGACATGAATGTCCAGGAAGTCTTAGTCTTAGGAGACTCAGAACTTCTGGTGCACCAGATTCAAGGAGAATGGGAAACATGGGATTTAAACTCATACCGTACCAACAATGTTTGCATGATCTTTGACAACGGTTTCGATTAGTAGAGTTTAGGCATATTCCAAGGATCCATAACTAGGTTGTCGATGCTTTGGATACCTTGGCATCAACGTTGCACCATCCTGACAAAGCTTATATCGATCCTCTACATATTCAAGTCCGTGATCAGCATGCTTACTGTATCATGGTGAGAAGAAGTTGATGGTGAACCGTGGTTACACAATATCAGGGAGTACATCAGAATGGGGGTATATCCAGTACAAATCAAAAGAGAACATTCGACAGTTGGCAAGTGGATTTTTCTTTAGTGGAGGGATTTTGTATAAAAGAACTCCAGATCTTGGATTGTTAAGATGCATAGATGCTAGACAGGCCATGACTATCATGACCAAAGTACATTCTGGAGTCTGCGGACCACATATGAGTGGGTATGTTCTGGCGAAGAACATGCTCCGAGCAGGTTATTATTGGCTCACCATGGAGCAATATTGTATCAGTTTTGTGTGCTAGTGTCATTAATGCCAAGCACACAGAGATTTGATTCATTCTCCACCATCCGAATTGCACACAATGTCAGTACCATGGCCCTTCGTTGCTTGGGGCATGGATGTCATTAGACCAATTGAGCTAGCAGCATCCAATGGGCACAGATTCATTCTGGTAGCCATTGGTTATTTCACTGAGTGGGTTGAAGCTAAAACTTTCAATTTTGTGACCAAGAAAGTAGTGGTCGATTTTGTTCACTCAAATATCATTTGTCGGTTCAGGATCCCAAAGGTGATAATCACAGATAATGGTGCTAATCTCAATAACCATTTGATGAAAGAGGTATGTCAACAATTTAAGATTACACATTGAAATTCCACCCCATATCTTCCCAGGGTTAATGAAGAAGTCGAGGCAGCCAACAAGAACATAAAGAAGATACTTCGGAAAATGGTGGAAGGTTCCAGGAAATTGCATGAAATGTTGCGTTTTGGTTATTGGGTTATCGTGCTAATATTCACACTTCAGTAAGGGCAACTCCTTATTTGTTGGTATATGTCACTAAAGCATTGATACCCAGAGAAGTTGAAATCCCATCCTTTCGGATTGTTGCTGAGTCCGAAATTGATGATGATGAGTGGGTCAAAAACCGTTTGGAGTAGCTGAGTTTGATTGATGAGAAATGATTGGCAGCAGTGTGTCATGGTTAGTTGTATCAAATGAGAATGGCAAGAGCGTACAACAAGAAGGTGCATCCTCAGAAGTTTGAAGTGGGTCAACAAGTATTGAAGTGCATCCTTCCACATCAGGCCGAAGCAAAAGTCAAGTTCGCCCAAATTGGCAAGGGCCATTCATTATAACAAGAGTGTTGTTCAATGGTGCTTTGTATTTGACAGATATAGGAGGAAAATGTGTAGACATGGCTATCAACTCTTATGTAGTCAAGCGATATTATGTATGATTTATTTTGGTTTAAATTTTGTTTGTTTGTACTTGGCATGTTTTGAAGATTGGAATGACGAAGGCAATTTGTTCTGCTATCTAAACACTTTATCCTTTTTTACCCCTTTGAGCCTTATTTATTTCCTTTCATACCCCTCTTTTTGAATCAGTTGCGAAATTCAGTAAAAAATAAAAGAAGAAAATAGAAGAAAAAAGAAAAAGGGAAGAATGGAAAAGAATGAAAAAAGAGGGAAGAAAGAAAAAGATTAAAAAAAAGGAAAAAGAAAAGAAAAACAGAAGTAACAACCACAAAGCAATTCCTAGTGTGAACTACGTTTGACCTTATTCCTTTTAAGGATACGTAGGTAGCTTCACAGTTCGATCCCATCAAAATAAAAATCCAAAAATCCCTAAGCAAAGAAATTGGGGCAGAAGTTGTGATTGTTGTAAGAAATCTGATTTCAAAAGTTGTGATTTTTAACCCATATGAGTTGTTTTGAGCCTTTAGACATCTTTTCTTTCTAACCATATCCATGAGCCCACATTACGGTCCAAAAAAAGACCTTCCAATTAGTCTTCGATAGACGCCAAGTCAAGCAAGTAAAGATGATTCATATCAGGGGCAACACTCCGGTTTAAGCAAGAAAAATGAAAGAATGAGAGAGTCTTATTGGTGAAAACCCTCATGGGCACCATAAGGCTATAAAAGCAAAGAGAAATAAAAAAATGAGAGAGTCTTGTTGGTGAAAACCCTCACGGGCACCGTAAGGCGATAGTGTGTTGAGAAATGAACAAATGAGAGAGGTTTGTTGGTGAAAACCCTTCAGGGCACTGCAAGCTGAACAAGGTCTGTAAGTTGGTGGAAAGTAAAAATTGGGTTATGGAGATCCTGGGGCACAAAGTATAACAACTGAAAACTGATTGATTGAATAGACTGGGCTGATTAATCTGAAATGCATACCATGATCATTGGTGCCAGTTACTCCACTCAGATAAGTTTCTTTTTTCTCCCTCAAACAGTCATCCAGATTTGGATTTTCTTCTTTATTCCTAACTCTCAAAACGCTTTTCCAATATTAGCCTTGGTTTAGCAAGTAAGAAGGAATTTCAAAGACTACTACCAACTTCCAAATTGCACAAGGCAAATCGCGGCTAGAACATGTCAGAGATAGTATAATGTAAAGTGGGACATAAAGTGTCAGTAAAAGTTCAATTAGTGGAATGGTTTAGTAATTTTGTGGGAAAATGTAGAGGTTCAGATAGAAAGGTCAGAAAAATAAAATAAAGGGTTGGGTATAGAGCACTCGGGTCATCCAGGATCCTGCAATTGAGGATCAGTCAGAAAGTCAAACAGTTCTTGGCCCGTTCAAGGCAGTCGGTCAAAGTAGAGCATGGTAGAGGAAGAACCACCTTTAGCAAGAGTACCATAAACTAACCACCACGTTTTAAAAACTAACAAGATTTTTCTTTGATCTTAAACAGGGCCAGAAAATTTTGTTGTTTCAAAGAAGCCCTCAGTAAGGAAAAAGCGAGTACCAAATAGGTTTGACCGTAAATTTTTCAACACCCTCCTAGATAATGGGACTTAGTTAAAATTCAATACACTCATGACTTACAAGATCTAGCATAAGTTTTACCCTAAATAAATGTAGGTTGGCTTTAAAGTTTTTATTCTTAGGATAGGCTTTAGTTCGAAATTTTCAGGACCTTCCAGGGTAATGCGAATTAGTTTTAAGCTTTCAGGACCCTCCTGGATTATGGAATTTAGTTTAAGTTTTGAGGACCCTCCTGGATAATGAGATTTAGTTTTAAGTTTTCAGGATCATCCTGGATAATGAGGTTTAATTTAAAATTTTCAAAACCCTACTTGATAATGGGATTTAATTTAAAATGTTCAGGACTCTCCTGGATAATAAGATTTAATTTTAAGCTTTCAGGACTCTCCTGGAGAATGAGATTTAATTTTAAGCTTTTAGAACCTCCTGGATAATGGGATTTAGTTTTAAGTTTACAGGACCATCCTGAACAATGGAATTTAGTTTTAAGTTTTCAGGACCCTCCTAGATAACAGGATTTAATTTATTAATTTTAGGGCCCTCCTGGATAATGGCATTTAGTTTTTTAAAAATTCTCAGGACCCTCTTGGATAATGGGACGTAGTTAAAATTACAAGACCTTCATAGATAATAAGAGTTAGCATAAGCTCTACCTTTAGGAAATATAATTTAGCTTTAAAGATTTCACCCTTAAGATCAGATTTAATTTAAGCTTTTAGGACCCTCCTGGATAATGAGATTTAATTTTAAGCTTTCAGGACCCTCCTGGACAATGGTATTTAGTTTTAAGTTTTCAAGACCCTCCTCAATAATGAGATTTAGTTTTAAGTTTTCAGGACCCTCCTAGATAATGGGGTTTAATTTAAAAATTTCAGGGCCTACCTGGATAATGGAATTTAATTTTTTAAAATTCTTAGGACCCTCCTGGATATGGGACCTAGTTAAAATTTCAAGACCTTCATAGATAACAAGAGTTAGTGTACGCTCTACCTTTAGGAAATATAATTTAGCTTTAAAGTTGTCACTCTTAAGATCACATTTAATTTGAAGTTTTGAGGGCCCTCCTGGATAATAGGATTTAGCTTTTAAATTCATAGAGCTCTTTTATGTAACGTGATTTGATTAACACTCACAGATGCACCTAGATGCCAAACTGGAGAAGAAAAATTTCTTTCGTTTCATCTGTTTTATTGTAATGGCAGGCGCCCACCTGGATAACGATGGAATACAATTCAATTTTTGGCAATCAGGCACCCACCCGGATAACAAGGGAATAAAATTCAAGTTTTGGAAATTAGGAATCCACCTGGATAACAAAGGAATACAATTCAAGTTTTTGGCCATCAAGCACCCACCTGGATAATAAAGGTATTAAATTAAAGTTTTGGAGGTCAGGCGCCCACCTGGAGAACAAGGCAATGTAGTTCAAGTTTTGGAAATTAGGCACCCACCTGGATAACAAGGGAATACATATCAAGTTTTGGCAATCAGACACCCACATGGAGAACAAGGGAATATAATTCATGTTTTGGGCAATCAGGTGCCCACCTGGAGAACAAGGGAATACAATTCAAATTTTGGCAATCAGGCGCCCACCTGGATAACAAGGGAATACAATTCAAGTTTTTGGTGATCAGGCGCCCACTTGGATAACAAGAGAATATAATTCAAGTTTTGGAAATCAAGCACCCACCTGGAGAATAAGGGAACACATTTTGGCAATCAGGCACCCACCAAGATAACAAGGGAATAAAATTCAAGTTTTGAAAGTTAGGTGCCCACCTGGAGAATAAGGGAATACATTTTGAGTTTTGGAAATCAGGCGCTCACCTAGATAACAAGGGAATACAATTCATGTTTTGGAAATCAGGCGCCCACCTGGAGAACAAAGGAATACATTTCGAGTTTTGGCAATCAGGCGCCCACATGTAGAGCAAGGGAATACAGTTCAAGTTTCAGCAATCTGGTGTCCATATGGAAAGCAAAGGAAATACAATTCAAGTTTCAGCAATTATGCGTCCACCTGGAGAGCAAAGGGAATACAATTCATGTTTCAGTAATTAGGTGCCATATGGAGAATGAAGGGAAGAAGTAGTATAAGTGTTGACAATCAGGAGCCCACCTGTAGAACAAAAAGGACCAGCAATTCAAGTATTGGTAATCAGGAACCCACCTGAAGAACGAAGGGAATCAACGATTCAAGTATTGATAATTAGGAACCTACCTGAAGAACGAAGGGGAGCAGCAATTCAAGTATTGGTAATCAAGAACCCACCTGAAGAACGAAGGGGAGTAGCAGTTCAAGTGTTGGAAATCAGGAGCCCATTTGGAGAACAAAGGAAAGGCAATAGTGGTCAAAGGAAGACGGCTAAAAGTTCAGCAATCAGGTACCCGTCTGAAAAACGAAGGGAAAGCACCTCAGAATGCCATTCAAGACAGCAATAAAGGAATCTCACTTAGAGAATACAAGTCAACCAAGCAGAGGAAACTGCAAGATCAAGCTTGAAGAAGTATAAGATAGGATGCATGTAATTCTTGAATCATAGTTGACTAGTTTCTTTTATTTTGTTTCGGTGTAATAAGAAGTATAGAAAGTAGTAGAAGTAGCAGCAACAATGAACCCCGATAGTCCCAGCTACTAAAACTTCCAGAACTACACTGACCTGATTCCTTTATAGCCAAGGATATGTAGGCAACCTCAGAAGCAGGGTGCATTTAAATCTTTCAAACATTGCTTCCCACGGAGTATTCAAACGGGCAAAAATCGCTCGTATCCACTCACTTTATCTTTGCACAAAAACTCTTCATGTTTTTCAGGCAAAAAGGGGCAGCTGTAAGCACGATGTTTTTTCCCTATGTGAATTACTCCCATAAATTCAAGAAAAATAAATTTTTTTCATTATTTGTAATTTCGTAAATTTTGTAGTATTTTTGTTAATTCCTTGAATTTGTCTGTGCATGTTTATTTTATTTAAATCATAAAAAAATACAAAATATATTGCATTTACATTTATATTTTTTAGGGTCATGTAGTTGTTTTACAAAATGAAAAAAATAAAAAAAATGATTCACTTTGCATTTTTAACTTTTTAACTTTAAATTTTTTAGTTTCTTTTAATTTATGAACTAATTCATTGTTATAAGTATTATTTTGAGTAATTAACCTAATTTGGTAAGATAATTTAGTTTAGAAATTGATTTAGGTTTTTATTTTAATTTGAAAAGAAAAGAAAATTATAAATTAAAAGAAAAAAGAGGAATTGAATTAAAAGGCTGTTTTAATCTTGGGTCAACTTGGCACAGGCCCCAACATTTTTCCTGAAACCCGTCTAAACCGCCCCAGACACGTTTCCCTTAAACGATCCAGTCTCCAGCTTAGCCAAACGACGCTGTTTCTATCTCGTTCCATCACAGTCGTTGATCTTAACTAATCCAACGGCTGTGCAAACCCCTTCCATTTTAATATACTCAAATACCCTTCAGAACCCCCCTCCTCCGTCTCTCTCATCTAAATACCCAAACCCTAGACCCCGCCGGCCCTGAAACCTCCATCGTCTCCGGTGGTGGCGACACCATACACCACTCCAATCACCCCCTTCTTCACACCACATCATTCTCATGGCCTCCCCTTTACCAATCTCCAACTTGTCACCCTCGAATCCCATTAGATCGACTGAAATTTTAGATCGAAAGAACCTGATCAGAACCCTAGCTCCCCTAAATTAGTCAAAAATCAATTTTCATCATCTTTGACCTTCCTCCATCATGATTTCATCGTCTATTTGCCAAAAAACCTTGCAAAAAAACCCCAAATCCTAAATGTTCAACAAGTCAGAAATCCTCGATTTGTTGGGTTTCAGGCTTCGAACTAGCCGAAAATATAGGATGATTAGTTGTTCTTGGCAAGAACAACAAATTAGCCTTAACTGTGGGTCATTTTGAGACTCACCAGCCCCATGCAAGACCAAAGACCGACAAGCTTGACGTTGCTCATCAAATCCCTCGTATGTTTCTGGTAGAAAAATAGACAGTACGTTTTCTCCTTTGATGGAGTGCCCGTTTCGTCTTTAGCTTTGTTTTCTTATTATTCTGGTCTCGTTTGATTACCACCCGCTTTTCCATTTGTTTGTTATGGTTTATTAAAATCAATAGAGCAATCTCTTCTTGTTTTCTTTTATTTAATTAGAATTCTTATTAGATTGATTTAAATGGCACCAATAAGCCCAGTTGTAATGTATTATCAGGTTCCTTTTTTACTCCTCTTTCCCTTAAGCCAGTAGATGTTTGAATTAATCAGTGGTGTCGGGCTCACCACTTTAAGGTTCCAATGTTTAAACCCTTGTGTGGTTGATTTTTCTTGGTTTTGTTTTACTCTACTGGATTTGGGATTTTCTTTTGGGTCTGGGGTAAGGCAAACCTGGGCATTAGAAGTCCATTCATTTAAGCCCAGGTTTGAAGAATCATTGTTTGGCCTGTATTGGTTTAGGCTGGGAGGGTAAATAACATAAGTTATTAGGGTAGTATAGGGATTGTTCAGTAAGGGGATAATTACCTAACTAATTAGGAGGTTTCTAATAGTGGTGGGGTTTGGAGTGCACTACTGAATAGAGAAAAGAGCAGAATGCGAGTGGAATCAAATAAAAAATTAGTGAAGGGACATTTGTGAGTAGGGAATTCATTTTTTATGCTGCTTTAAGAGGTCCTCTATAAAGCTTGCTTAAACAGAGCTTTAAAAAAGGGGAGCTCAGAAAGAAAAGAGATCTTAGAGAGAGCAGAGAGCTTAGAGGATTGAAGAGTCAGAGATTAGAGATCTCAGAGGATTTAAGATTTTAGAGATTGAAAAACACCAAAAAATTGATGAAAAGGGTTGAGTATTCTCTCAAATGAAAAGTATTGAAAATTGCTTGAAATCTGCTTAGTTTTTGAATTCTAAATCCCTTTGATAAATCAGAATTTCAAAGTTTAACAGAATAGTTCAACTGTTTTTTTAAAGTTTGGGATTAGGTCCAAAATCTGAAGTTTGTTGTGCACTGTTATATTGTTGTTTCAATACTGCTGCTGCAGACTGAATTTCTAATCTCTAATCACATCTTTTACTTATGTTTGACTGCTGTATTCAAGTATTTACTACACTCTTTTGGTATGAGGAATGGAATAACATGAAGTTACTTGATTGAGTTTAAAGTTTGTGGCATATAGTCTGTTAGATGTTGTTTTCTATATTCTTGAAATCACTAGATTCTACGACTAGCTTAATATTCTTCATTATGTTTGCTCTTTTTTCCCATTCTAGATTAAGTTTTGTTTGTAATAGTGGGCAAATCATTAGTTCAAGCCACTTAATTTGAATGAAATGAACTTGGTTTTGTATGAATGGACATGTTAAGGTACTGTAGCCAAAGGTTCAGACCTGTTTTGATTTTATTAAAACTAGTATTTGTTTTGGTGTTGATTTTTGCCTAAATCTACTAAAATATGTCAAGCATAGGTGGGAGGGTAGAAACCTTCAATTGGAATACATATCAGTAGTTGTAGCGCGTTAGTTGATGTCATGTATTACTTCATTTCATTGAAGTGTTTGACTGATTCATTTCTGGGTCAATAGTCAGTATGTAGTTATTTAGTGTTTGGTATTTACTTGGTTTTCTTCTTTGATAAAATCAGTAAGTATGAACTTTTCCTTTAAAAGTTTGGAATCAGTTAAGTTCAAGTCCATGTTAGTTGGTTTGTTTCCTTGAAATCATGTCAATCTTAGGCTGAAAAATCAAATTAATCTTTTATATTTGGTTTTGTTTCAGAAAATTTTGAGTCATGTAGTCTTGTTTAAATGTGTTGATATGAAGTCAGAATTTAGCATGAGTTTGATCTCTTAATTTCTGTTATTAAATGAGGAGCAATTGGTGTAAAGGTTTTGTTATCACGTTGGGGATCATAATTTCAGTATAGAATATATGTGGTATTCAAATGTGCTTTGTATGTGCTTAAGGTAGTCAATATTTAGTTTAAATTCAAATATTTTATGAAATATATTGTGTTACCTCAATTGTTAATGCTGAAGCACCAAGTTGGGCTATCAACATCAGTCCCTTTGCACCAAATCCCCCCCTTCCCTTTTTCTGCATTTTAGATTCTCAACTTGGGCTGCATTGTGAGCCAATTGATCTCATGTTTGTAAGTAATAGGACATTGGCGATTGGGGCTCAGCCTAGGCCCAGGCCATAGAATAAATTAGAGCGAATTCATTCAGTGCTATACCTTTCCATTTAGTGAATCAAGTCGTAACCTTAGTCTAGAGCAATTACAATTCCTTCAAGCCTTCTTTAATTAATTAGGCCCTTTAATAGTTTGAGGTGTACCGTGCCAAATAAAATCTCAAAACGCATGGCCTTCATTTAATTAATTTTAATCCTTAGAAAATTGAGGCGTGCCATTTAGTTGAACTTTCCATGGCCCTTGCAAAGTGGAAAGTGTGTAGTTGCTTTAGGTGCGTAACTTAAATTAATTTCCTTAAACTCGGGTGTGTATTTCATGGGTCCCAAATCCAAGTCTCAGCAACGTTAGATAAAATGCATTGTGGACCGTAGGTGCATTTCATGTGATGTGGTTCAATATGTGTTTTAAATGACGTTGAATATTCCTAAAAATAATTATAAGTGGTTTAATAAGTTTAAAGTATACCATAGGTTAAAACATGTATTAAAATCAGTTAATTAGGCCAAATAATAATAATTGAGCGACCGTTCTAGAACCACAGAACTCGGGAATGCCTAATACTTTCTCCCCGGTTAATAGAATTCCTTACCCAGATTTTTGTGTTCGCGGACTATAAATAGAGTCAACCTCTCCTTGATTCGGGATTTGAACCGGTGACTTGGGACACCATAAATTATCCCATGTGGAAACTCTGAATTTTAAATAAATAATCCCATTTCGATTGTCACTTAAATTGGAAAAACTCCTCTATACCCTCCCGGGGGTAGTGAAAAGGAGGGGTGATATCAATAATTTTCAAGGCCTTTCTCATTGCTTTTGGGTTTTTCTGAAACCCTAATCTCTAAGACTTTTTCGACTTCTTTCAAATCTACCTTATCTCTATGCTTTTCATATGACTTTTCACTTTCCGATTAGGGTTTTCCTTCAAGTTTTTCTTTTCAAAATCTCTTCTCTGATTTTAATGTATCTGTGATTTTTCCATGTCTCGCTCATGTTGTTCTCCTATCTGAGTTAGCATGTTGAAAACCCTTATTTCCTTTGTGGTCTCATTTGAATTTTTAAACTATTCTCTAGTACTTGTTTGATTTATTTGTTTATCATCTTTAAAACTCGATTGTTGTTGAAATCCTAGGTCTTTAGGCATCAAATTGTATGTTCGAGTACTTGACTCAACTGAAAGCTTTTATTTTTGGACGCTCTTTTCTCTATGTGACTTATCTGACTATGGCTGAAACCCTAACTTTTCAAAGGGTTTCCCCCACCTGCTATGTGAGACCTTTGCATGTCATGATACTCTGAGGATTCCATATGACTTGACCTACTTGATTACTATGCTTCAAATGTTTGCTTTACTGCTGAACCTTGGTTTATTTCTGCCATTATTGCATGCTTGTAAATATCTCTTTTGCCAATATGCTTGGCCTCGCTTGCTTGATGTCTTCTGTTTCACTCTATTTATATACTAAAGTGCAGAAGCATATTTCTTCTTCGACCGACCATAATCGTGTGACTTACTTCAAAGATTTTCTTTTATGAACCCTGATTCTACTCGCCAATTTATAATTGATTGATTCCTTTCCCTTTGCTGTAATATTTTACCTTGCTGAATCTATTTCCAAAATAAGTGTATTTCTGTACTTAGACTCGATTGCTTACTTAATGTTTTTACTACTTCTTTTATGGCAATGATCAGGCTGTCTCTACATTGATTTCCTTCCTTATTTGAATCCATTAAACAATGATTAAGGGGGATCACTTGAATCCGTTAAGGGGGATCACTTGTATAATTGATTCTGACTGATTGATTATTTCTATATTTTTACTAACATTTTACTTATTACCTTTCCTTCACTCGTTTTCAAAAGGCTATAATTACCTTACATCCCTCTTCCTTCAAACACATGAACACAAGGAACAAAAGACTTGAGTTCAAAACACACACTCCACTAAAACTCTCTCTCTTTTCTGTGCTACTACTTGTGATGCTGCCTTACCAAGCCGGCTGAAAGCCAAGGCTATGCTGTGGGAAACTTGCTTACTTTTCTTTCTGCATTTGCTTCTTTACTGGTATATACTAACTAATTTTCAGCATCAATAACAACATATTTCTTTACTATTTCCTTCACTCTTTCTTAATCCTTGCTTGTGTTTAATCAAGTTCCATTACTAAGCATGCTATAATCTGCCCTTTTCTATGCTGAATTAATGCTCTATT
This sequence comes from Nicotiana glauca, assembly GCA_026770625.1. NCBI lineage: Eukaryota > Viridiplantae > Streptophyta > Magnoliopsida > Solanales > Solanaceae > Nicotiana > Nicotiana glauca. The sequence continues at coordinate 117,351 of MU745600.1, forward strand.
GTCAGTCACTTATTATGACTTATGAATCCTAAACCACCATATCTCCTATCTATTTGGTATTCCTTAGATGGTTTTGGGCATGCCAGCATTAGACATTGCTGTGCATGACCCAAACGTGACCCCGTGGGTCATAACCTCCATATCCCCTCTATGTGTTCTGTTCTCTAGTTAGTTTATGGGCATGCCAGCACCATCTATTGATGTGCATGCCCAAACCTGATCCATGCCCAAGGACATATATTCCTTGTAATGTATTCCTAAACCCCAGACCCCCTTTGTATGAAAATACTGATTCTGCACTTTACTACTACTATTTTCCCATCACCCCTACCCCTCTCTACTCTCCACAAAGTTTTAAATCTGTATTCCTACACTTCCACCATAATTTTAGACTTAGTTTCTGCCCCTCTTGTGTGAGCCTTGCCTTGGAATCCATGAGCTCCCTATGAACTTGGACACATAAGGGCTGGCCCTTCCACACTACAGTCATCTCTATCTGGTTCTGTAAACTTGGGTGTAAGCATTGCCCGGGGCCTTTTGAGACCCTTAGAGAACTTTAACACACCCAGGTTTAGGAAAGGCTTCAGAAACAAAATGGAATTTTGAGGTGGTTTATTCCCTAACTCAGAGAGGAAGTCAATAATCAGTCTTCCTCTGGTTCTAACTCCTTATTTTACATTTTTGATGTAATTCAGAAAAGTGGTATATAATAATTTGTAATAAACATTCGGGGTTGGCTAGTGGAAAAAGGTTGGGTGATCGTCATGCTTAATTATTAAAAGGGTAGTGAACATGACTGTAGGACTTTTCTTTTAGTCTGCGTGTTTAATTATGCATTTAGAGAACCTCTCTATTCGGACTTGTTTTAAATTTCGCATCTAGATAACATGCCTGTAAGATTTGTCTTCGATTTTGCATGTTCATTATCACTCTTAGTCACCATGGTCTTATGTTATAATTGATCATAAATCAGTATCATTCTTAGAAATCATGCCTATAAGAATTTCAAGCAAATCTTGCCTGTTTCCATTTCATGTTCATACTAGATACCACGTCCATAGGATTTAAAATCAGCAATACTAGCTACCATGTCTATAGGAATTAAAATCGGCAATACTAGCTATCATGTCCATAGGAATTAAAATCAGCAATGCTAGATATCATGTCTGTAGGAGTTAAAGTCAGCAATAATAGATATCATCATCTGTAGAATCTGAAACCAGCTCAGCTTAAAATCAGCCTAATTCATAATGTTCTGAACTAGTTTTTACTCTCCTCTTATTAACACGGTTTTGCAAGCATGCCTATAGGATATGAAACCGCTCGTTTTTAATTTGTTACTGCTTTTCCACATTCTAAATCAGTAATAGATACCATGTTTATAGGATCTCACCCAAACACTTAGGTAAGCCTTAGGTAATAACAACAAATAAAACCGAGGTCGCTTGTGTTAACTATTAATTGCTACAACCAGTAGGCATGCCTGATTCAGACTTCTTATCTGAGTTATGTAATAAATTAGTCTATTTCAACAACTTAAACTCCCTTTCCTTAGTATTTTTAGATTCAGTCCTTGATTATTATTTGAGTCATGCTATTTATGTTCCTTGTTTGAGGAGGTATACATGAGCCTTCAGTGTTTACGTGCTTCCCCCTTTTAATGTGCAGTCCTATGTGTTTTGTATGCTGCCTTAGCTTTTTCACCTTTGAAACCTCAAAGTCAGCCTAATATCCCCTCCCTTTAGGAATAGTAGTCCTACGTGCCTCTGGGACTAATAGCAATAGGACATCTAATAGCATGCAATAGTAGTCGAGACCAATCCGCACTTTAGTACCTTAACGGGGTAGGAAGGGTAGATATGGATATGATGATCGGTGTGCTAATGCCACGTGTAGCCACCTTTAGTGGAGTTATTATCAGGTATTACATTGATGTGATCCATATTATAAATAAACCTAGGACCCCCCCTCTTTCTTTTGCTATAAAGAATTTTGACTTCTTTTCAAAAATCAGCCTTTTTAGTGATTGCTCTATTTTACTTTTTCCAAACATCTGTGCATTAAAATCCCATCTTGTTTGAGCCTTATCTGTTTACATATTAATTGCACTAAATTTACAAAGAATTGTTTGGCCAGGAACCACACTAGTAGATCTTGAGGGGTGCTTTACACCTTCCCCTTAGGACAATTTAAAGCCTTTACCCTATCTCTAGTTATCAAACAAACTTAGAAGTGAACCATATGTGTCCTAATGCACCTTAAATCATTAGGTGGTGACTCTTCAAATGCAAAACCCAATTCCCAAAAGGAATGAGTTGTCCTATACCCAATTGTCATAAACCCGATCTCCCGATAAAAAGAGGGAAAAAGGGGGCGCGACAAAGTTCACAGGGATTTATGAGCAATAGTGGTTTCGACAGGGATGTCGGGTCCAAATAAGCTCCATGGTTGTCAGAATATAACTTCAACATAGATGTATCCGCCATCATATCGGTCATCGGATGCATCAAAAATACTAGGTGGCCTCGACCTCTGTAGAAGATCTGGCTCAGAGAAATTCCAACCAAATATGCAAGTACAGTGGCACGCATGCCCATAAAATAGAAGATTGCACGCAATTAAGGGAGGAAATAGCCTGATTGTTCAACGAGGGTCATTTTTAGGAATTCTTAAGCGAAGGGGCCAAGAATCACTTCAAAAATAGAGATTCCAATAGACAGAATGAGGCGGAAGAACCACTACACGTGATTTATATGATTGTTGGAGGGGTCGATACTCTTCAAGGACCTGTATTAAAACGCACCAAGGTGTCGATCAGAAGTGAGAAGCGAACTCAGGATTACGTACCGAAAGGAACCTTGTATTTCAATTATGAGGATGCAGAAGTGATCGAACAAACTCACAACGACGCACTAGTAATATCTATACTTATAAATAAGACTCAAGATAAGTGTGTTTTGATTGATCCAGGTAGCTCAGCGAATATAATTCGATCAAGGGTCGTAGAATAGCTCGGCCTCCAAGATCAGGTTATACTCGCGGCTCGAGTTCTAAACAACTTCAATATGTCATGTGAATCCACCAAAGGCGAAATAACTTTGCCCATTAACATGGCTAGGATCAGCCAAGAAATAAATTTCTGTGTGGTCGATGCGATATTAGGTATAATGCCTTATTTGGCAGATCGTGGATCCATAACATGAGGGCAGTGCCTTTGACCTTTCACCAAGTTCTAAAATTCCTAATGCCAGAGGGAGTCAAAATTGTCTACGGGGAGCAACTTGCTGCCAAGGAAATGTTTGCCATCGACCAAGTGATACCTATATTGGCACTCTCGTAAACCAAAAGGGTCAACTTCGAAGGAAAAGAGGGAGGTTAAATAGAAACCACAGACACCTGCTTCGACCCAACCCAAGGATCAGTGGACTTACGAGGATAACGAATACATGATACTTCGATCCTTAATAATTACCGATGACTCTTATGCCACAAAATCAACGGTCAAAGAGATGGAACAAATCATACTGATCAAGCACCTGCTCGATCGAAAGATATACCTGGGCATGGGCTTAACTCCCGAGCTCAGGAAAAATCTTATTCAATTTCTTACAGCTAATACATATTGTTTTCGTCGTCCCATTTTGATATGACAGGGATCCCACTGGAGATCACTACTCATAAACTAAGCTTGGACCCAAAGTTCTGCCCAGTGAAACAAAAAACGGAGGCGTCAGTACTAGGTAAAACGCGCTTTCATCAAAGACCCTAATAAAGCATGCCCCGAGGATTCTTTTCTTTTGTCTAACATCGATCGCATTCTCGACGCCATGGCCGGTAAGGAGATCCTCACTTTTCGCGACGCTTATTCCGGATAAAACCAAATAAAAATGAACCCGGAAGACTAGGAAAAATCTTCATTTATCACTAAGTATGGTACAAACTGTTACAATATAATGCCATTCAGACTAAAAAAATGATGGTGCAACCTATCAACGCATAGTAAACCGAATGTCCGAAGACCAAATAAGGAAATCTATTGAAGGTTATATGGATGACATGCTAGTTAAATTCCTGCAAAGACCATTTGAAGCATTTACAGGAAACTTTCAGTATAGTGAAGAAGTATAACATGAAGCTCAACCTGGAGAAAGTGCATCTGGGGTCGTGTACGGCAAGTTTCTCGGATTCATGGTGTTGAATCGGGTAATCGAGATCAATGCCGATAAAATCAAAGCAATCCAAGATATCATGGTAGTGGATAATGTGAAATATGTACAAAGCCTAATGCATTGCAGCCTTAGGCCGTTTCATCTCGAGATCTTTCGATATAAGTAATCGATTCTTCTAGGTTCTGAAAAAGAATAACGACTTCATATAGACCCCAAAATGTCAACGAGCTTTGGATGAGCTTAAGAGATACGTGTCGAGACCACCGCTGCTTCACACGCTGAGTACAGACAAACAACTTTACGTATACCTAGCAGTATCTGAGATAGCGGTAAGTGTAGTCCTAGTCTGAGAAGAACAAGGTACACAATTCCCTATCTATTATGTTAGTTGGACCCTAGGCGAGGCCGAAACTAGTTATCCTTATTAAGAAAAGTTAGCGCTTGCTTGGATAAGCGCCTCTAGGAAACTAAAACCATACTTTTAATGTCACCCCATATTTGTTGTAACCTTATCCACTTTGAAATATTTTGCATATACCCAAGATTTCGAGGCGATTGGGCAAATGGGCCCTAGAACTCAGCGGATATGATATTTAGTATCGACCCCGAACAACTATCAAGTCTCAAATCTTACAAACTTCGTGGCTGACATCAGGCTGGCCCTAATGCCCGAGGTTGAAATAGAATTATTAGTGAACTCAGGTACATCTTCGCGGATATAGACCCTCTTTACCAACAGTGCTTCGAACATAAAAGGGTTCAGACTCGGCATCATATTGAAACCACCTATAGGTAACATAGTTAGATAATCTATCAAAATTGTAAAATTGACTAACAACGGGGCTGAATATGAGGCTATTATTGCAGGTCTCGAACTAGCCAAAGGCTTGGAAGCAGAGGTATTCGAAGTTAAATGCGACTTCCTTCTTGTTGTGAAAAAATTTAACAGAACTTTTAAAGTTCGAGAGGAACAAATTCAAAGATATGTGGATAAGTTACAAGTAACTTCACACCAGTTCAAGGAATGGACTTTTCAATACGTGACTCGAGATCAAAATAGTGAAGCTAATGCCCTCACAAATCTAGGCTCATTGGTCGAGGACAACAACCTTAATTTGGGGGCTGCCATACAACTCATGAGGTCAGTGGTCAAAGCGACCCATACCGAGATAAAACCCTATAAGCTTGACTTGGTATTGGAGAAACAAATACATAGAGTATTTGAAAAATAGAAACCTTCATTCAGATCCAAAGGAATCAAGGTCCTTGTGCTAGAAGGCATCCCGATTTAGCCTATTCGAAGATGGAACCTTGCTCAAAAAAATGTCCGACGGTCCGCCAGAGATATGTCTAGGATCGAGAAATACCTATTATATTCATAGGGAATTACATGAAGGCATACGTGGGAACCACTCAGGCGCAAAATCACTGGTTCAAAAGGTAACCAGGGCTGGCTGTTACTGGATTGATATGGAAAAAGATGCGAAGGTGTTTCTGGGGGATGTACATCGTTGGTCATTCATGAAGTGGGGGATGGACATCATATGCCCTCTTCCATCGTTGACAGGTAAGGCTTAATTTTTTTGTTTATTACTGATTATTTTTCTAAGTGGGTTGAAGAAAAGTCCTATCAGAAGGTCATAGAAAAAAGAAGTCACCGATTTTATTTGGGATCACAACGTATGTCGATTCGTAATACCATCCAAAATTGCATGTGAAGATGGAAAACAATTTATCGGCAGCAAGGTGACCAAATTTCTCAAAGGCGTCAAGAATAAAAGGATTTTATCAATGCCTTATCACCCTAGTAAGAATGGGCAAGCTGAATCGACCAACAAGACCATTATACATAACCTCAGGAAAGGTTGAACGACACCAAAGGAAAATGTAAAGAAGTCATGCCTGTAGTCTTTTGAGCGTGTCACTCAACTTCGAAGTCTAGTACTGGGTCTACCGCTTTCTCTTTGGTCTATGGTGCTGAAGCTTTAATACTGGTCAATGTTGGGAGCCAAGCATCATATTCTGATATGCGACAAAGGAATCAAATGACGAGGCCATGAATACGAGCATAGAGTTATTAGATGAATGACGTGAAGCTGCCTTTGTCTGATTGACTACCCAAAAACAACGAATCAAACGATATTACAATCGAAGGGCCAACCTTCGATATTTATTATTGGGGACTTGGTACTAAGAAAGATCATGTTAAACACCTGAAATCCAAATGAAGGAAAATTGGGTCCTAATAAGGAAGGGCCGTACAAAATTCTCGAAATCATAGGAAAAGGATCATATCAGCTAGTAACGATGGACGGAGCTCAGTTACCGAATAATTGGAATGTAACTCATCTCATGCGATATTACTTCTAAGGTATGATCCCATTTCAATTCTTTTTATCTCTTGACTTTTACCGAATAATTGGAATGTAACTCATCTCAAGCGATATTACTGCTAATGTATGATCCCATTTCAATTCTTTTTATCTTTTGACTTACACTTGCATGTCATAGAGAAGGAGCGCTACGAAGCCTTTATGTCTGAAAGCACGCGTTGGACTTATTCCCTTGAACCATTTATGACCCAAATGGGGTTTTAGACGAGGTTTTTAACGAGGGAGCAGTGGATTGTGCTACCTGAGATTTGAAGACCGATCACAAATTGGTATTAAAGACTATGTTTATAGTATCCTAGCTTTCTCTACAGTTAACCTCGAATGCTGGGGGGGGGCGGTTACCCTCAAATATTGAATTGTTCTAGCAAGGAATTTATTTCGAAATAAAGGGGTCACAGTAGGTAGGGTTTATTATAAGGGCTAAACGGTCAAAATGAACCGTGCCCACATAGATTGCTCGAGCCCTGACATAAAACATGTATGCATGTATGACTACTTTTGACAAGAATAATTAGAAGTACATTCCTTGAAACTATTAATATCTTGGAAAAATTTCCACTTAAAAACCATATACTTTTGATTTATTATGGAAACGAGCCCAAGGGCCGATTGGAATCGGAGTTCGAATAATCACTCCAACACTCGACGATTGCCGTCCATAAAATAAACTCTAATAGATCGAACTGTTGACCATCGAGGTTATAAGACCTCTTAGGCAACCCTCAAATTTTAACGGTTGTGGCCATACCCACTCGGGGACTGTTATCTTAGGCAAGCCTGGATAACACGGGAAAGTAAGCCCATCGGGCTACACCTAAACTCAAAGGCTACGGCCAATTTAAGATGATTCGGAAAAGTCTGAAATTCGTAAGAAAAACAGGCCTTCAAAAAAGAAAAAATTCTTAAGATGTGCACAACAGGTTCTAAAGGCTACCTTCGGCACAATCCTAAACTTAAGATGTTTTAAGGAAAAAACTTTGCTAACATCAAACCCTGGTAACGCCTTAACTTAGAAAGGCAATAAAAGCAAGGTTTTGTTCGAACCCTCGAACACAACCTCATTATCTCATGCTGAGGCATTACAAACTTTGGGAACACGAATGATAAAATAAAGGGAAAAATTTCAAAAGCCAAAAAGGGTAGAAAGCCTGATATATGTATTTAAATGATCATTTTACAAAGGCCAAATCAGCGATATAAAGACAATTTACTTAGACCTAAGGGCTACTTTCACTTTGTGTTCGAGAAATCATTCTCACTTGACTGAAAGCCTAAGGTCTACCTTATTTAGAGTTTGATCAGGTCCTCACTTGGCCATTAAGCTTAAGGGCTACATAAATTAAAATTCGAATAATCATTCAGGGTTCATCGATTAGAAACGGTCGAGGGTAAGGCTTATTATCGGTCTTCACCATCCTGAACTTTACATCCTCGAACGCAACTTCATAATCTTATGCTAAGGAATATTAACACTTACAAGAGATACCAAAAAAGATGCAATAGATTCAAAAGCCACGAAAGGAAAAAAGTTTCATATATTCATAAAGGTCTATTTACAAGATCCATATGGCCTAATTGAGAATTTTTACAAAGGTCGATCAGCCTCAACATAAAAGAAAAAATTACAAAACCTAAGTAGCATGATCCTTATCTGAGGAAGTTTCTTCATCTTCGGAGTCTTATCCACAACCAGATTCGCTGAAATTCTTGGAGACTTCCTCCGGAAAAGCTAGCTTCAGAGTCTTTGTTTCATTTACTATTGCAACATCGATCTCAGTAGATATATCAAAACATTGATCACAGGCCCCCTCTAGAGCCTCCCTTTGAGCCTGCCTCCTTGTATGATCCACCATGCTCTTGGCCTATGCTAGGGTGGCTTCAGCATCGGCCTTGTATTGTGTCGCATTACCCTGAGGTTTAATATTAGTGGTGACCACCTCAGATCTTGCCGCCTCAAGCTCTTCTGGCAAGTTGGCTAAATTGGACTGAAGCTCCTCAATTTTCTATTTTCTTTGATGGAACCCATGCATTCCCCCTTGCAACCTGAAGTTGAGATTCAGCCGGCTCTAGCTCTACATAGACGACCTCTTTTTGTGTAGCTAATATGTCCATACAGCCCTTGAAATTTTTTGCCTTGGCTCATACTTTATCTATTTGTCTTTGGAGGCCCTTGATCTATTCGAGCATATGTAAAACCTGTAGAATCGAACATTTAGTTGTTATCTCCAACTCCTCTTCACTATCATAAAGCATTTATAATACCTTCTCCGCTATCTCAGCATGCTTATCTCGATTCGCCATCAAATCTACCTAAAGCTTTTCACTGAGAAGCTTGTAGGTGTGACATTTCTTAGTGAGGCCCTAAACCTTAGCCTTTCGCTCCTCTCAGATTTGAAGGAATGCCTCGTGGCACAACACCAAAGCCTACAAGTAAGGAAGAAAATGTTGAAACTATCTACAGTTAAAAGCGTAAAAAATATAATGGAATGACCTTTGAACTTGCCCGATTCAGAGCGTGCTGGGCCTCATTAAACAAGCAACAAAATTCCACTTCATCCATCTTAATTTGGTCCTCTTACATGACTAAGCATCAGAATTAGCTAGCCACCCCTATGTGGGGGGGGAGGGGGGGGGGGGGGGGGCAGAAAAAAGCTAAGCATCGTCCAGTACTGAGATGATAAGTGACCTCTTACGCCCAGGATAGACACTGGCGGGCGAGAACTAATCAGCCAGTTTATAGCTCGAGGACGCTTCCTGCAAGACCTTCCTTAGCGCTTCCAAGTACTAGACCGGTGACATATTCCACTTTGAAAAACTAACCATACACAAGGTTTTATACTCCATAGACCCCTTCACCGAGGCAAATCGCCATCGCTTGAGTATCCTTGATCATCGAGTCAGAGAACGGAGGCAACGAGGGGAAATCTCCAACATCTATTGCCCCAAGTAAATATTTGTGGGCACCACCTTCATCTTGGGGCCTCGAACATGGTTTCTACCCCAGCATAGACCACCTTCTCAACTTTTATTTCATATTTTAATGTTGAAATTAATATACATGTGCATGAACCCGAAGAAGTAAAGAAGGTCTGCCAAGATAATCCATAACAAATGAGGAAAGAATTCACTCGAAAAGACTTTCAAGGAAAGAAATAATTAGTCAGCAACAAATCTAGATTAACTTCATAAATATGGGAAATCAAATCTTTCTCAAATCAAAAGCAACATAATTGACGGAACTCGAATAATCAAGGAAGAAGATCTGGGATTTGCGGAGTTGAAATAATTAAGGCAGAATCACGGGAGAAGATCTGGGAAGAGAACGTATTTAGAAGATCCAACAATCATGGAATGTCTCGCAATGCAACCATCTGCCAAAGGAAAAAAGATCAAGTGGAGCCAACGACTCACTCCTTATTCTTGGAAAGAATCAATTCTTTTCAAGGATCAAATCCCTTGGGTTGACAAGCCTCTACCATCCATCATAGTATAAATACTCCTGTGTAAACCCTAGTCTAGATATACTTTGATCAAATAAAAAATACTCTCCTTATTCTACTACAAACAAGCATAGTAGTTTACTTAAATCTGCTGTGTAACAAGTCAGGGATAGAAAGAGGGTACGCAACAGGTGAGGCATTGTATCAAACGAGTGCTAGAACAACTATGCGATATTCATCACATTTGTACTAGAAAGATATTCATTTTCTAATAGTGAAATCCCTTGCAACCCAAGGGGACTGGATTAGGATTCACATTGAATCCAAACTGGTATAAAATCCTGGTGTCTTTAATTCCTGCAATTTACTTTCTGCATTTTAATTTAAGATACTATACCTGCTTACTTATTATATCCAGTCGACTACTCTAATTATAAGTCAACTTGTAAGCGAATTATTTAAATAATTTACAATTCACCCCTCTCTTGTACTTTCAATTGGTATCAGAGCTTGGCTCACATTTGTCTATTTCTTAACAGCTTGTGAGAAAAGATCATGGAAAATGAGGTTATCATAGGAGCTCTCTTTCAGGAAGGAACTTCACAAGTTAGACCACTATACATCAATGGACATCACTTCTCTCACTGGAAGGTACGAATGGAAATCTTTTCCAAAGCATACGATGTTAAAGTATGGAGAGTCATCAAGAAGGGAAATTACCCACTACCTGCTAGCACCCCACTACTTGCTGATCTTGATGACATAGGTTCGTACTCAAAGGAACAACTAGAAGTTGTTCAAGTAAACAACAAGGCAAGGAATCTACTTCTCAATGCTATAAGTGGGAAAGAATACAAAAAAATATCAAGTTGTGATACAGCCAAAGAGATGTGGGACAAACTTGAAGTCACTTATGAGGGAACCAGCAAAGTAAAGGAAACTCACATCAACATGCTAAGTTCATGACTATAAACTTTTCTCAATGAAAGAAGGAGAATATATTGAGGAAATGTTTGCTAGATTTAGTAAGATAATTAGTGACCTAAAAGCTTTTGGTAAGCCTTAAACTAATGTTGAGCAAGTCAGAAAAATTCTTAGAAGTTTGCCAACAACCTGGCAGACCAAGGTATTCACGCTAGAATCTCAAAACCTAAACAAATTATCCTATGATAAATTGTGAGGAGAACTAATTGCTTTTGAAATGAAACATCTGAAAAAGACAAATCAAGAAGAAAAAAATAGAACAGTCGCATTCAAAGCATTTACTGAATTAGGCGAAAATGAAATTGATGATCCTGAAGCTCTACAAGAAGAAATCGCTATGATGTCTAGGAACATGGATGGAATAATGAGAAGATACAGAAATACAAGGAAAGGAAGATTCCCTCCAAGACGATCTAGGAAATATAATGAACAGGACATGAACGATGGCAAATTCTATGAATGTTGAAAATTCGAGCACATTCAAGATGAATGTCCAGAACTAAAAGAAAGATCTCTAGAGGCTTCAACAAAAACAAATCTTTCGAAAGTTGGAGCGATGAAGATGAATAAGACCATGAAGAAATAGCAAATCTTTATTTTATGACTATTTTGGAAAATGAAATAGACAAAACCACGGGGTGCTGGACATATGAAGATGATTCAGATGATGAAAACTGCATCATGGCATGAGGCAAAACTAGCGAGGTAAGATTTTATGACTGTGAAAGATGTAATGAATTGCAGGATATTCTTGACTCTACCTAAAAGTAGTCTCAAAGAATGATGAAAGAACTAAAGAGACTCACTAAGGAAATCAAAGACTGGTAACTCAATCATGAAGTGTGTGAAATCGAAAAAGATTTACTTCAAGAAGAGTTCGAGGAATTGTAAATACAGCTTAACAACTTGCGCAAATCCACCAATCAAAGATCTGTCAGGTCAAACCAGACAACTTACAAATCGACTGGAAAGGAACCAATCAGAACCAAATCGACCAATCGATCGGACCAGGTGACTTACAAGTCAACTGGGAAGAAACCAACTAACTCTATATCTGCTGGTTCCAACACTTATGAGAGATCTGAAAACAGGTCTGGAGCTAAATGTCATTAGTGTAATAAAAATGGGCATAAATATTCCAGTTGTCACTATCGAAAATCTAATATGTCAGGATGGTTTTGGAAGCCCAAAAATCCCGAACCTAGTAATACTAACTCTCCAGGACAAAAGCAAGCTTGGGTACCTAAAAGAAAGTGATCATCTTGTTTTGCAAGCACACCATAGTATAAGCCGCAAAGGAAAATGGTATCTAGATAGTGCGTGTTCCATCCACATGACAAGTGATAAAAACCTGTTCAAAGAAGTTACAATGATCGATGAAGGAAGTGTAAGATTTGGAGACGATTCAAGGGGAAAAATAGTTGGCACTGGAACAATTCCCTTCAACAACAATTGTGATATTACAGAATTTTATCTTGTTGATGGCCTAAACTACAATCTCCTAAGTATAAGTCAACTATGCAACTCTGGCTGTGAGGTAAAGTTTAAAAGAACAGGTTGTGCTATTGAAGACGAATCAGGTAAGATAATCCTCCCTGGAAAAAGGTATGGAAATGTTTATATTCTTGATGGATTCAAAAATATAAATGGTCACATCTGCTTAACCTCTATTTCTGATGATCCCTGACAATGGCACATAAGACTTGGCCATGCAAACATGCATTTGATTGAAAAACTATCCAAATATGATTTAGTTATTGTCTTATCTAAACTGAATTTTTCCAGAACTCATATTTGTGATGCATGCCAAATAGGTAAGAAAACTAGAAACTCTTTCAAAAATAAGACATTGTGTCTACTTCGAAACCACTTCGACAACTTCTTATGGATTTATTCGGACCTACTAGAACTGCTAGCTTAGGAGGTAAGAAATATGCTTTTGTTATTGTTGACGACTTTTCACGTTTCACTTGGGTGAGAATTCTTGCCTCATAAGGATGAAGCCTTAAGAAATTTTGAAGTTTTCTGCAAAAGGATTCAAATAGAAAAAGGATATCCAATCTCAAAAATTCAGAGGGACCATGGAGGAGAATTTGAAAGCAGAGCTTTTGAGGACTTCTGTAACGATCAAGGTTACACTCACAATTTCTCTGCACCACGCTCACCACAGCAAAATGGGGTCGTAAAAAGAAAGAACAAAACCCTTCAAGACATGGCGAGAACCATGCTACTTGAACACTCATTGCCAAATCATTTCTGGGCAGAAGGCGTAAGTAATGCATGTCACATTCTCAGTCGTTCTCTCATAAGGCCAATTCTAAAAATGACCCCCCTATGAAACTGGAAAGGTAAACGCCCAAATATCAATTATTTTTATCCCTTTGGAATAAAATGTTTTATTCTCAATAATGGTAAGGAAAATCTTGGAAATTTGATCCAAGGAGTGACGAAGGTATTTTTATTGGCTATTCATTAAATAGCAGATCTTTTAGAGCTTATAATAAATGTACTCTATGTGTAGAAGAATCTGTACATGTTTTATTCGATGAAAATAATCCGTTGGTCGAGAAAGGAACAACTGCAGGTGACGAAGAGCAAAGTTAAGGAACTCAGGACAAGGGAAAATCACAGGAGTCGACTAACATGACTAGCATGATTGAGTCAACTGAAGAAAACAACAACAATACTCCAGATCAACCAGCAAAGTCGACTACAAATACTGCTCGACTAAATGAGTGGAGAAGTGAACCCGAGTATCCTCAGAAATATATTATAAGAGATCAAAATGAAGGAATAAAAACCAGGGCTGCTCTAAAAAGAAAGCAAATATTGCATTAATCTCTCAAGTTGAGCCAAAAAAATGTAGAAGAAGCACTGAAGGATTCAAGCTGGGTGCAAGCCATGCAAGAAGAACTGGATCAATTCAGCAAGAATCAAGTATGGAAATTAATACCCAAACCTGACAATGTGTTCGTAATCGGAACAAAATGGGTATTCAGGAACAAATTGAACGAGGATGGAAAAGTTATAAGAAATAAGTCAAGATTAGTTGCTCAGGGTTATTCACAACAAGAAGGAGTCGACTATGATGAAACTTTTTCTCTAGTGGCTCGGTTGGAATCTATACGAATTCTCCAGTCGTACGCATCTTTTGAAGGGTTTAGGTTGTTTCAAATGGACGTCAAAAGCGCCTTTTTAAACGTATTCATCGAGGAAGAAGTCTTTGTAAAATAGCCCCCCGGCTTTGAGGACTCAAAATTTGCATATCATGTATACAAGCTTTCTAAAGAACTATATGGTTTGAAACAAGCTCCACGTGCCTGGCATGATAGATTAAGTACTTTCCTTGTTGATTATGGATTTAATAGAGGTAAGATAGACACTACCTTGTTCATTAAACGATCAACAGAAGGTAATCTTATTATTCAAATTTATGTTGATGATATTATTTTCGGAAGTGCTAACCCTCTTATGTGCAAGGAATTTTCAAGTCTTATGCAAAATGAGTTTGTAATGAGCATGATGGGAGAACTCACATTATTTCTTGGGCTACAAATTCAACAAACTGAAGAAGGAACCTTTATTTGTCAGGCTAAATATACAAAGGAGCTAATTCAGAAATTTAGCATGAGTAATGCTAAGTCAATTGGGACTCCTATGAGCCCAGCTACAAATTTGGATAAAGATGAATAGGGCATTCCAGCCGAAAAAACCAAATACAGAGAAATGATTGGATCCCAACAATATCTGACAGCAAGTCGACCAGATATTATGTTTAGCATATGTAAATGCGCCAGGTTTCAGTCGACTCCCAAGGAGTCACATCTGACTGCTATAAAGAGAATCATTCGATATCTTATTGGAACAATGTCTCATGGTTTATGGTATCCTCGCTCTAACTCATTTAAATTAGAAGGTTTTTTATATGTTGATCTTGCAGGTGACAGAGAAGATAGAAAAAGCACAAGTGGTACGTGTCAATTACTAGGAAAAGCAATAATATCCTGGAATAGAAAAAAGCAAGCATCAGTCACCTTATCCACTACAGAATCTGAGTACATTGCAATTGGACAATGTTGTGCACAACTTCTGTGGATGTCTCATCGACTGGGTGACTATGAACTTTCGTTTAAACCTATACAAATTTTTTGTGACAATTCTAGTGCTATTTGTCTTTCAAAGAATCATGTGCATCACTCTAAAGCTAAGCATATAGATATTAAGCATTATTTTATTAGAGATCATGTTCTTAAAGGTGATATAGAAATAGCTTTTGTTGTTACCGCTACCAATTAGCAGATATTTTCACTAAACCTTTGCTAGAAGAAAGATTTTATACTTTGAGGAAATTACTTGGTATTATTTGCTGGTGAAAGAACTCTTAGGACCTATGTGCTATTTTTAAAAAAAAGGTTATAATTGGCCTTTCCCACGCATTAATTACGCCCCCATTTCTTTCCCTCTCTTTTCACATTAGTTTGCAGTATGAAGATGGAAAGCCAATAATCACATCTTCTAAACTGACACCTTTTCCCTTTCTGCACTCAACCATCAAACCTTTCCTTCTTACGTTAGAAAACCCTTTCAGTCTCCCTCATACTCATCTCTCTCCAACACCTTCTGCAAAACCTCTTGTTCAATGGCGAAACATTCCAAGACCTCTGCTTCTACTCAAAAAAGCACCCGCTCAAGGGCAAAACCCTCTTTCACTCCGCCTGCGCAAGTACACCTAGGGTCTGATAATTCTGAAGGCTACGCCTCATCCCAAGGTAATCTCTCTAAACCGTCCAAACTTCTAGGAGAGAAAGCCCTAGGCAAACAACCCATGGAAGTTCCTCCCAACCCATCCACTTTGAAGAAATCAAACGTTGATTTCTCAGCCTCTCTTGATTCTGACCTAAATTTTTGGGATACCCCAAATAGGGATGTTTTTCTTTCTCTTAAGGATAAGCCTATTGCCTATGGAAGAGTCGTGGATCTTGATGATATGGAGGCTCTCAACTGTAAGGTAAACGATCTTTTTGTCTATCAGGGGTGAGAAAAATTTCTCTCTGTTCCTCCGCCTAAAGTTTGTGAGCCCTTAGTCCGTATGTTTTACGCCAATCTCCGCTCTAATAAATCAGATAGGATTGAATCCCTAGTGCTAGGTAAACGCATTGTTCTGGATTGTGCTTTGTTTGATTCACTTTTCAATTGTCACTGCTCAAGTTTCCCCGCTCTATTTAAAAATCTTTGAAATTTCTTTTGACCAAGCCAAACAATGCATCATTGAAAATCCCTCTTAAACCCTTCCAAATCAATTGGGTCCTAGTGATGTGACTTTTGAGACCCAATTTCTGGCCCACATTGTGGCCACCTCTTTGTTTGCCCGCACTGGGTCATTTTCAACTTTCTCTCAAAGGGATATTTTTTTGTCTATTGTCTCATTTCCAAACTCAAACTCAAACTTTCCTCTAGGGTCAAAAATTTCATGATAGAGAGCACTGAAGATCCGACTAGTTTACCCTATGGTATGGCGATTACCCAGATTCTTGAAGCCCATTAAATCTCTTTATCTTATTATCCCTTCATTTCTGTCTCAAAATGTTACAATTCTAGAGCTTTTGTGAGTATTGGGTGTGTGAGTATGAAGGGCTCCTAGGTTAAGAAAAGTGAGAGTGAGGCCAAACAGACTCCTATAGAAGCCAAAAATTCCTCATCTGTTCCTCTTCCTACTCTTGCGAGTTGTGAGCTGAGTGAAAAACTTAGTTCCATTGACTCCAAACTCTCTAACATCCAGAATCTTCTTTCAGCTACTCAGTCCACTGTGGGTGACATTCATTCTATCTCCAAGGAAATAGGTTTGGACGTGTCAAAAATCAGAGTTGTTGTTCTTTGTGTCAGGGAAAATGTTGTCAAAGCTTTCAAGGAGGTTCACAACAAGATGGATGGTATGAGTATCTCTGAAAATACAAGCTTCGAACAACTGAAGGAGTCCATCTGCAACACTCTTACCTATTTCATGCGTCGCTAGTCTGGTTGTTATTCAAAACAATGCGTGTTATTTGTTCTGCTGGTTTTGTGGGATGTGCCCCTGGATAATTTTTTATTTTCCTTTCTTTTGTTGTGTGCTGTCTCATCAGCCACTTGATGATCTTCTTTTGCTCACTATGCCTCTAGCCCCTCTTTGTTGATGTCAAAAAGGGGGAGAAAATACTGTTAATATCTGGCATTGTGTGTTTGCTATATGTTCTGGCATTGTGTGCTTGTGTGCTTGCTATATGTTATCAGGTGAACATGTACTATACAGGTACAAGTACAATTCGACTATGTGTGGAACATGACCGCACATTTTTTATATGCATAGGTAGTGCCCTATATGAATATTGTACAAGTACAAGTCAATAACACCTATTGAGGGGGAGCCCAAGTCAGGTACATTAAAGGGGAGATTCATGGACAAACCAAGTCGACTGCATACATTGAGGGGGAGTCAAGTAGATTAATAAAATACAGGGAAGTCAATTGATGTTTACATCTTTACACAGTATCTTATTTTGCCATCATAAAAAAGGGGGAGATTGTTAGATCATGTTTTAATGATGCAATTAATATACATGTGCAGGAACCCAAAGAAGTAAAGAAGGCCTTCCAAGATAATCCATAACAAATAAGGAAATAATTCACTCGTAAATATTTGCAAGGAAAGAAATAATTGTTCAATAGCAAATCTGGATTATCTTCGTAAATATGGGAAATCAAATCTTCCTCAAATCTGTAGCAGCATAATTGACAAAACTAGAATAATCAAGGCAGAAGATCTGTGATTTGCAGAGTTGAAATAATCAAGGTAGAATCATGGGAGAAGATCTGGGAAGCGAACGTATTTAGAAGATCCAACAATCATGGAATGTCTCGTAATGCAACCATCTGCCAAAGGAAAGAAGATCAAATAGAGCCAACGGCTCACTCCTTATTCTTGGAAAGAATCAATTCTTTCCAAGGATCAAATCCCTTGGGTTGACAAGCCTCTACCATCCATCATAGTATAAATACTCCTATGTAAACCCTAGTCTAGATATACTTTGATCGAACAAAAAAATACTCTCCTTATGCTACTGCAAACAAGCATAGTAGTTTACTTAAATTTGCTCTGTAACAAGTCAGGGATAGAAAGAGGGTACACAACTGATGAGGCATTGTATCAAACGAGTGCTAGAAAAACTACGTGATATTCATCACATCTTTACTCCAAAGATATTCATTTGCTAAGATTGAACTCCTTTACAACCCAAGGGGACTGGATTAGGATTCACATTGAATCCGAACTAGTATAAAATCTTGGTGTCTTTAATTCCTGCAATTTATTTTCTGAATTTTAATTTAAGATACTATACCTGCTTACTTATTATATCCAGTCGACTACTCTTGTTTTATTTTTTATTTTTGGCAAACTGCAAGG
This sequence comes from Nicotiana glauca, assembly GCA_026770625.1. NCBI lineage: Eukaryota > Viridiplantae > Streptophyta > Magnoliopsida > Solanales > Solanaceae > Nicotiana > Nicotiana glauca. The sequence continues at coordinate 135,778 of MU745600.1, forward strand.
CAAGCGCCTTGGGATAGATTTTTATTTGTAAAAGAAAAGAAAAATACAACAATTAGGAAAAGCACAAATAAGTGGGACAATAGCACCGGTATTGTTACCCATATGCCTTGGCTATATAATCACTCCTCTGCGCCTCACATTGCCTTATGATGGCAGCCTCATGTAGAGGATTCATGGTGTAACTGCCGGTAAAGTCTCACGAGGGCATATAATCTCATAGCCGTGTGGATATTTTTCCAAAGGCATAGGATCAAGGCAACATAAACCGGGCTAAACCTTAACTTACTTATCCTATTGAGGCATAAATAGCCTCACCTACTAGCATGCATGTAAAAAATAAGAACTCGAATACATCGAATATTTTATGATCATCACGGAGTTTATAACATATTCTGTGATAATATTATAAATGATTATGCTATAAAAATTAAAATGTAGTGAGAATTGCATTGTTGCCCCTGCCTATCCAAACATGTAAATTCTTCAATTTGTATCTCCTTGTCGTCCTTCTCAAGCCTCTTAAATATGTGTTGAAAATTCATGATTTCTTTTTGGATCTGTTGGATCTTGTTGGCGTGGTTGGGATGACCTATTTTTGTTTTGCAATTCTCATTGGAGGTCATCTAATGTTTACTTCCTCCTTGACCATTTCATCCCAACTCTTCTTTCTTGTATGAGCCTTGTTAGTTTTTCCACTATGCATAGGTGATAAATCACCTTTTCTAGCTGTCTATGCCCGGCATTGTTGCAAAATTGCATCTTCTTCTCCTTCGTCATACATATCTCTTCCCACATTCATTGGATACAGTAAATTGTCATCGAGGTCATGTGTCATCAATGCATTTCCTTCTTGTGTATTTGCTAAGGCAGTAGTGTTTTGAAATTGTTCTATGGCTTGCATGTTGTTCCTGTTCTTAGTCACATTTCTAGTGCTCGCAGCTTGCGTTGAACTTATATAGTTTAGAGGTTTAGGGCTTACCAAAGCGTCGTGTAACTTTATATCCTCCAAAGAAATAAGTGAAGTCTGCTGCAAAGCATCGTATTGTTGTTCAGAATTTGGAGACATTACTGCAGCCCCAGAGATACTTTCATTTCGCTATTGCTGTTGGAGTGGACTTCTTGCAAGCTGCACTTGTTGTCCATGCGTAAAATATATTTGCTGCTGCCTAGAAACAAGATCATGGAGGACATTAGTAGGTGTAAAATTGTATTTTGTAGCCGTTATATTTTCACTTCCAGTAGCTACTGCTTTGTGCATCGACGAAATTTCGATCTCCTTCGAAACTGCTGCATTCTTAAACTTTTGTTGCTACCTGGCAAGTACAAAAACAACAACATTAGGATTCAAACCTTTCTTGATTTTCACTCTTTGATAAATAGCTTGATACTTGATCCTTGTGCTCCTCCACTGCCCCTTCATTTGAAGTATATGAACATTGATCAACATCCTCCTCAGAAACACTCAGGTTGTCAAAATCAGTGTCTTTCTCATGTGCACATTGATCATCCCATGTTTTGCGAGTAAGGAAAAATTCACTTGTCACATCTTGTTGTTCGTTGGAATCAAGCATTTTATTTATAAAATTTTCTTGAGATATTGCAGCCATACTTTTCTGTAAGGCCCCGTAAAATCTTGTGCTCAAAACCTAGTAGCTCGTAGTGCCAAGGTCCGAATATGAGCTTGCTCGCCGCGGTTCAGACCCTTTTTACTGATTTTGCAATTAAAAATCAAAAGAATCGATTTTCCAGAAAATTGTCATTCTGTATTCCAGAATGCAGTCGCAGATCAGCTATGCGGACCGCATTTCTGCCGCAGAGTGAAGCAGAAGAATTGCCAAACTTGATGTTGAAAATACGGTTCATTATACGATCACATAATCAATATGCGGACCGCATAATCGTCGCATAAATTCCTCAAGGATTTGTGGAGGTAAATTCGGCGGTGCAAAATACGACCGCATAACAGGAATGCGAACCACATTCCTATCGCAGACCCAGGCAGACCTTCAGAGTTTAGGGTGCATTTCTGCGGCCCACTATGCGGACCGCATTTCGATTCTGCGATCGCAGAATGCAACCACAGATTTGCTCGGGCTTCTATTTTTCTAAATTTGAGAACCCGACCCCTTTTTAATTAAATACCTCAACCCCCTCATTTTAACAATCTTGCTGAGCAAATTAAGAGAGAGGAAGAGAGGGTCTTGAGAGAGAAAGTCATCTTCTCCAAAATTTGGTTCTTCATGTAAGCACGTGATTTTTGCCCTATATGAGAATTACTCCCAAAAATTCAAAATAAAATAATTTTTTGTGTTGTTTGCAATNAGCCATAACCATCTCCACGCACCACCACTTCCTCGCCAGTCGACCACGCTACGCCACCAAACTAGCAGCAATGACCCTCGAACCTCCATAACTGTTGCCTCCCTCACGTCCAAACGACCCCTCCTTCTCCATTTCGAACAGAACCAGCCGGCGCCAGTCCACCAACAACCATCCATGAACCAAGCAACCCAATGCCACTACTCCTCGTCTTCTTCTGTCAACTCACCAAATGACCTCTGAACTCAACGAGCCAGCAATGTCGTCAACCACCACCAACAGCCTCCACGTCCGCCAACGACCCCAAACCTGAACCAACAGCCTAAACAAGCAGCCATTGACAACCGTTCGTCTTCCTCAACCTGCATAAACAAGCAGCCATTAACGAACAAAGAGCTTAACAAAGAAACTCTGAAAACCAGCAGCCATTAACAAGGAAAGAGCTTAACAAAGAAGCTCTGAAAACCAACAGCCGTTGAGTTGAGATAATTGCCGTCGAGTTCGACCAAGTTTCCGTTCGATCAGTTTTCGGTCCGATTCTCTGTTTCGTCTTGGTTTCAATCTCTTCTACTGGCTTTAGAGGTTAGTTCTTAATTAAGTTCTAATGATGCTTCTTAGTATTGATTAGTCAGCGTCCATAAATTCTTGTACAAAACTGTGACAAGTCTTGTAATTGTTTGCGGGTATTTTTGGTTCAAATGGTTTTATTTTGTGTGATGTTTGGTTCTCTACTCTTTGTTGTTCGTCGCTTTTGCATAGGAGGTCAGTTTGTTTTTGGATTCAGTATATTTACAATGTTCATCCATTTTTGTCCAAGGTTAATTGTGATTTGTTCCCAATACAGTTAGCTTATTACCCTTTATCTTTGTGAATCAATGTTTGACTTTACTAGTGCAATACAAATATTTCTGAATCATTGAATCTTTCATCTTGGTTGTGATTCTGTTTGATCTAATGTAAGTTCAAATGTTTGAGTTCAGTGATTTGAATCTAATTGTTGTTCTGTTAAGTTTGAAGTCCGAGATGAGCTTGACCATTCACCAATCATGAACACGTCATGACGGCACCTAGTCACAACGATTAGGTAAGCCTGACAGTCCCGAAGTAACAACCAATACGGAAATATTTAAGTCAAAAGTTAAATAACTTCAGGAAGTATACAACTTGCCACTTGGCACATACACTTTGACTCTACAAATTCTGAAACAGAAATCCCAAAACCCGAAAACTCACGGGAACCACAGGCTAATAGAAAGTAATACAGTGCTCTAACTCTGGAATTTCTACACAACCGAAAGAAAGGAAAATCATATACTACAGCTGGAATAAGATAGAGACTCC
>MU745600.1:152182-173043 GCA_026770625.1 Nicotiana glauca
ATCTCACCTATCAACCGGAATTCGCCAAAATACTAACTTTGCCAATTCAAGCTTAATTCTATACCGTTTATCACAAAAATATTCCGGTCACACTCCTAAGTCCCAAATCACCTAATGAAGCTATCCGAACCATAAAATTTGCATTTTGAGCCCGATATCAAAATTTCCACTTCCGGTCGAATTTTCTCAAAAACCTTCAAATTTCTATCTTTGGCCAAATGGCTCCAAAATGACCTACGAACCTCCAAATTCACTGCCGATCGCGATCCCAAATCCAGAATCACCATACGGAGCTACTCCCAGTCTCGGAATCCCAAACGAACATCAATAACACTGAAATGCATTTTAAGCCAAACTGATGCAATTTCTTCTAAAATGCTATCTTCCACAATAGTCGCCAAAACGCTCCCGGGTTATCCAAAACCCGATCCGAGCATATGCCCAAGTCTGAAATCATCATACGAACCTGCTGGAACCTTAGGATTCCGATTTCGAGGTCATTTACTCAAAATTCCAATCCTAGTTCATTTCTTCAACTTTAAGCTTTCAAAATAGGAATTTCCATTTAGATTTGACTCCAAATTTCCTGAATTTTAATTCTGACCATACACACAAAGTCAATATACCTGAGATGAAACTGCTCATGGCCTCAAACTGCTGAATGACGCACCGGATCTCAAAACGACCGGTTGGATCGTTACAGTTTGATTAGGTGAATTGGTTATAGCTGGTAAATGTAATGCAAATTGGAGGGGTTTCAGGGGTGTTTTCAGTAGTTCACAGTAGATTCAGGGGTAGTCTGGGAATTGGAAACTTAAAGAATTGTTTATGTTGAGTGTTCTGTCCTCTAGGCACTAAAGTACCATTAAAATATTGTAGTGGGGAACAAAATATAATGGGGAGGTAAAGGGATTGATTAAAAAAGTAACTCACCCATAACTTTGAATTAAATAATGAGATTAGACAAATAGTAGTGGGGAACAAAACATAGTGGGCAAAAAAGAAGGAATATGGAGGGCAGAATTAGTTTTTTTTTTAAATTTTGGTCCGAGTGCTCTTAAGAGCTGGCAGGGTCAGTGTTGGATATAAAATAGAGAGGAAACTGGACAGAAGAGGGGGATTTTTTTTTAGACATTTTCTGCTATTTGAATTTGAATCCATACACTGATAAAACACTCTAAAAATCTAAAAGGGGGAACATTCTGAGAGCCTAAAAGAATAAAGAGATTTTCAAATTCTGAGACACTTACACACACACTGAGAAGATACTTTGAAAAAACAATATGAGAAAGAGTTGAGGAGATTTAAAAAAAAAAGCTGAAGAAAACTTTGATTGTTTGAGTTTGATAGAGTTTTATTGATTTCTAACTCTTCTCCAAGTCCGAAACAATAACTCTTTATTGATAAGTTGAAACGAACCGAACTTGGTTTTAAATCTTGATTCCAAATCTCTTTGGTTATTATTTGAATGAACTTTTCCTTCTGAAATTGTTGTGTATCGATTTTGGGTTTGAAGTTGGAATTTAACTGACATTTTGGTCGAGTGATTGCTGCTTGTTGCGGCTGTTGGCTCACCTCCCTCTCTCATATTTCATTAGCTTTTCCAGGTACACGATTTGAACTCACCTTGATGTAACTACAGATTTGAATGAAATAAAGCCTTATTCTGGAAGTCCTAGTTATAGATAGTCATTTGATGTATGTTTGTTTTAGTTTTACATTGCTGGATTTGTATTAAACTAGGATTTGTTTAATTAGGACCATTTTCTAGCTGATGTGAATTGCCTAATGTGTACTGGACTGAAAAGTTAATTTCTATATTATCTGATTAGATGAAACAGAGTTGATTCAGCTTATTCAAGTTCGTTTTTATTAATTAAATGTGGTAGTAAAACCAGAATGAAGTAATGAATCCTAGTGAGTTTTGTCTAGTGTAAAAGTTTTGAAGTTAAAAATGGTTAAGCAGAAAAAATATTTTCAATCCCAGTGAGGTTAACTCAGTCAATTAGTTCAAATCATATGTTCAGTTCGCCTTAGTCTGACATATTTGCTCAAGTTTAAATTGATCCCGAATGAAGTAATAAGATTGAAATTCCATTGATCAATGTCGCCGTTAATTTGTAGAGATAATTAATTGTTGATATTATTTGGTTTAAGAGGATAAGGTTGTACCTAATCTGATTTCCTAGGTTTGGGGCGAGAGATGTGATGCATGACCAAGGCCAGTTATGTTTTCCTCTCTCATTTGGGCCTGGGCCATGGCCTACATTGGGCTAGCTTTTGTTTATGTCCATCTATATTCCTTGGGTTTGTCCTTGAGCCTAAAGGCATGTTTAGTTTAGAATTATTGTTTTAGGCTAATGATAAAAACAATTAGGGCCCTTTTTCTTTTATTGGTAAAGAAAAATAAAAGTAGAGAATCATAGTCACTTTAGAATGGGAGTTTAACTAAAAAATGAGACGAGCCTCGCCAAACAAAATACATAAATTGGGGGAAACTCAATAATTGGTTAAATTAAAATACTTAGAATTCGGGATGGGCCGTTTAGCGAATTTCATGGCCTTCCTCAAAGTTAACAATATGCTAGTCGCTTTAGGGCCGTCATTAAATAACATTACCTCCCTAAACTCGGGTGCATATTTATGTGACCCAAATCCAAATCTCAACGGAGTCAAAATACGTCAATAACCACGGGTACATTGATGTGACGTGGTTCGATATGTGCTTTCACAACGTTGCAATTCTCATTAAAAATAATTAAAAAGCGGTAAAAGTTAAAAAATGCACATAGGTTTGAATATGTATTAAAATAAGATTTTTTAGCCAAATATAATAGTTTAAGAGACTGTGCTCGAACCGCGGGATCCGAGGGTGCCTAACACCTCCCCTCGGGTCAACAGAATTCCTTACTTAGACTTTTTGGTTCGCATACTCCAATTGGGAAGTCGAAAATTTTCCTCGATTTGGGATTCAGGTTAAACCGGTGACTTGGGACACCGCAAGCCAATCCTATCCCAAGTGGCGACTCTGAAGATAAATAAATAATCCCATTTCGAATAATGTCACTTTAAATGGAAAAAATCCCTTGTATATTATCCTCCGGGGTGGGTGCGCAAAAAGGAGGTGTGACAGCTCTGGTGACTCTGCTGGGGACACAAACCCAAAATTCTGGTTTAGGGTTTAAGAATTCGAGCTTAGAATAATTGTTATATTCAGCTTTATCTGATTCTCCTACATGCTTTCCTGCTAAATATGCTAAATGTTTTACCGCTTTGATATTATTTGGACTGTATATATATAAACTGTTCCGAAACTATTCTCTTCTCACCTCCGGGGTTGTTGCTTACTGGTTGAGACTCCCTATGATGTTAGTGTCATACCCTGAAATAAGAAAGAGGTCGGATAAGGTACAAAGCCGGACGATCCCGCGGGTCCCCGGTACGTAGCGCCGACCTCTACTCGAGTTGTCTGCTCCTGTGCACAGTCTAGAACACATACCTAGGTTTTGAACCTAGAATAACTTGACTTCATGCCGGATTCCTAGTAGAAACGCCTATTTGCATCACGTTGCATTTTACTTAGGGGATTCAACACAGGGGTTGGGTCCATCTAGGACAAGTAACCTGAAATTAAAAAGGACCATCCTGCTGCATCCTGTTTGTTTTACGCATTTATTTGCTTCAGACTTGCATGCTGACCGACTTTTAAATATTAAAAAAGAGTGAAGAGAAATAGCAGTATAGAATGTTAATAGCATACCGGTGCCCAAATACTGTCGGAACTCTACCAAAATTTTGAAAAAAAAAATTATTATTTTAAACTAGCAAAAAAGAAAAGAAAAAAAAGAGTCTTCATTTTGTTCTTCTTGTTTTCAAATTATTTGGTCGGAAAATACGTTGTTGAAAAGAGAAAGGAAAAAGCTTGTTTTCAAAAATAGTTCGGCTTATTTGACAGAACTACGCGGGTCTGATTCTCACCGGATGTGAGATACGTAGGCAAATCTCATCGGTTTCGACCCCAATTTTTAAAAAATCCAAAAAAATATTTTCCTTTACTTCCTTCTTTAAAATCTTTCCTTAGAAAATTAAAAAAAAAATTGTTGTTTTTTAAAAAAAAATGGTTTCTTTCTTTCTAATGTCTTTCATACGAAAAAAAAAAATCAATAAAAATCAAAATCCAAAATACAAGTTTCCTTCATTCTGAATTTTTTTTTTCAAAAAAAAAAAAATCCAAAAAAATATCAGAAATAAAAATCCAAAAAATGCTCTTTAGCTATCTTTATTTTGTAAATATCCACAAAAACTTTGAAAATTTGAGTCCAAAAATATTTCTCTTTTCTTTAGAAGTGCTTTCGTAAATAAATAAAAAACTCAAAAATCCAAAATATTTTCTTAATAGTCCTTCTTTCGAATTTAAGATGCAATATCCAAAATCCAAAAAAAAAATATTTTCTTTTTTATTTAGAAAAGGATAAATAAATGAAAATTCAAACAAAAAATATTTTTTTCTTTTTACTTCAAAAATTCCCAAAACTCCAATCGAAATAAAAGGATTTTTAAGAAGTCTTTATTTCAAAAAAAAAAAAAAAGATTCCTTTCTTCTTTTAAAGCATTTTTTTTGGAAAATTCCAAAAAAAAAAGTCAAAAATATTTTTCTTTGGCCTTAAAGTTTTTATGGTCTGAGTATTATAACAAAAAAAAAGTTAATTTACTCAATTCCCAATCTTCCCAAACTATGCAAGATCTGATTCATGGCGGGTCATGATACGTAGGCAATCCCCATCGGATTCGATCATATCCATATAATAAATTGAGTGAAAAAAATGAAAAAAAAAAGAGTGAAAAAGGAGTGCCAAAAAATAAAAGAGTGGCAGAAACAAAAAAAAATCAAAAGTGAAAAAAAAGAGAGCGAAAAAAAAGAGTGAAAAAAAATTATTAAAAAAAATAAAATAAAATAAAATAAAAGAGGTACATACTGAAAGGGCTTATGGTCGGAATGATTTGTGAAGTTGAGGAGTGTGATCCGACACTGAAGGCCATTGCAGCAATAGCTGAGACAGAAGGAAAGCCACAAAATGGTCGCCAAGCACGAAAGTTCCCCATCCGATGGGAGTCTCGGTAGCCAGTCTTGCGATCATTTCTGCATCCGGATAATCTCAGGGTGTGATCCGGATATTTTACTTTATTGTCTTACTTTCCGATGTAAACCCTTCTATCTTCAAAAATAAAATAAAAAAATAAATAAAAATTAAATAAAATTAATATTTCATTTTCCAAAAATGTCTCTTTTCATAGTCTTGTCATTTTTCTTATTCTCTTTTCACTTCTGTTAAATCCAGATTTAAATAACATAATATGCTTGCGGACTTCATGCCCGGATCCTGAAAGTTGTCAGACCTTGAAATAATGAGTCAAGAGCCAGAATGCGAAGAGGATAAGTTTGAGGAAAAAAAATAAAAATTGGAACAGTTGAAAGAAAATTGGTTCCAGAGTGGAAAGTTCCATATATTGCAACAAGAATACTGCCAAAAGAGTGCATTGTACTTGGGACATATCGAAGAAAATGTCCCTAAAACAACTGTCAATGCAAATGCAGTGAAAATGTACTATGTTGGATCCTCCATATAGTTCTAATATTCTTCGGTTGGGATGACGAAAGCTTTCTTTCTCGCTACCCAAATACTATCAATCCTTTGCAAACTCTTTGAGCCGGTTACCATTCTTTGACTACCCTCTTTGGAACCTGAAAGTATCATTAAAGAAGAAAGAATTGAAAAATAAAAAATGAAATAGAAGAAAAAGAAAAATATAAAAAAAAGGAGAAAGAGAAGGAAGAAAAGACAAAGAAAATGAAATTAAAAAAAAGAGAGGAAAAGGAAAGGAAAAATAAAGAGAAAACAAAAAAAAAGAAAAACAAAAGAAAAACAAAAACATAATTTCCTAAACTACGTTCGACTTAATTCCGAAAGGATACGTAGGCAGCCTCTCTCTGGGGTTCAGTCACACCGAATAAAATCCCAATTTCCCCCAAAAATTGAAACCGGGGCAGATGATACAATGGTTCGGCCATGAGACCGCCAAAAAGGTTCCAAAGTTGTAATTCAATCCAAATTCTTTTTACCTCAAACCTTGTTCAAGTCCTTCTGATCAATCAGCAAAGAGGTTCAAAATGGGAGGATGGAGTTATTTGGATCTGATGAGAGGAATAAAATGAGAGAGTCTTATTGGTGAAAACCCACCCGGGCACCGTAAGGCGATAGTAAGCAGAGAAATGAGAATGAGAAAGCCTTGTTAGTGAAAACTCGCAAAGAGCACTATAAGGCGATGGTGAGAAGAGAAATGAGAGAGTTCAACTCGTGAAAACCCGAGAAGGGCGCTCGTGATCGAAAAGAAGATGCTCACAACCATCAGCATCAACAGAGTCCTGGCGAGGTTCCTCGGTTTCAAGGAAAAGTTTTGATGTTTTTATGAGAGTCGGACAGTTTACACAGATCATGCATCCAGTCCAAAAGGCATGTCATGTTCGTTGATGTCGGCATGTACTCCAGATAAGTCCTTTTTTCCTTTTCCCGAAAGGGACACATCTTGTTTAAACTTATTCTCCATTCCCTTATTTATTTTCATTGAATCCCTTTCGGTCTAACTCCGTTCCAAAACTAAGACAAAGAAAGGAGGGTAAGACTGATTTACAGGGTTCTCACTTGGCGCGAGCTAATGTGCAAAAAGATACCCAGCCTCAGCAGGTGTATCAAGTCGACCTCGACTGGCCATGGCGGCCGATGCTTCAAAATCAAAACTCTTGTAAGGAGAAAATCAAATTGAAGCACCTAAAGGCAATTAAAATTAAAAAGGTCAAGTCCCACGTGGCTAACCGTCTTGGCAAAAGTTTGAAAGGCCAATGTGTCCCAAATGCTCTGAAGCTAAAGTTGGAAGAAAGAAGCAAGAAATAAAAGGCCTGTGAAGGTGAAATAATGTTGGAAAAGGTAAGTGCCATGTAACTAGCCGCTGCAGCAAGTTTGAGGAGCCAAAAGTTCCGTGATGCTCCGAAAAAAAAGAAAAAAAAATGAGAATCAGAAAGGAAAGGCGTACGAAGGCGAAAGTTGACTTCCACCAACCAACCATCTTGGCGAAGTTTGGAAACATCAGAGGTGCTCCAAGGCCTGAAATGAATCAATCCCCAGGAAACAAGCAGTTGCAATTGAGTTCTTCATCAAATAAGTCGGGCCGGGATCAAAACAATGAAATCCACAAAACTAACCACCGTTTCATACTAACAATTGTTTTTCTTTGAAAACAGGAAACGGGTGCAATCCAAAAGCGACTTTGCAAGAAGCTGGTGCAACCAAAGAGAAACTGCACAAGGGCAAGAAACAGCTTTGCAGTAATAATCAATCCAAAAGGGAAGTCTCTTCCAAATTCTTTCCTACATTTTACTCATTTTTCTTAAAAAAAAGGAAGAATAAAATAAAATGAAAATCCCGAAAAAAAATAAATCATGGTAGCATAGGACACCATTCCTTAAATATCCCAACCAAAAACCGAGGATGTCCCTGGCATAACCCTAGGAGCTTGTTCTTTCCAAATCCCGGCCAAAAAACCGAGGATCTCCCTGGCATAACCCAAGGAGCTTTTTCCTTCCAGATCCGGGCCAAAAAACCGAGGAACTCCCTGGCATAACCCAAGGAGCTTATTTCTTTTCCAAATCCCGGCAAAAAAATGAGGATCTCCCTGCCAAAACCCAAGGAGCTTGTTCTTTCCAAATCCCAGCTAAAAAACCGAGGATCTCCCGGGCATAACCCAAGGAGCTTTTTCTTTCCAAATCCCGGCCAAAAAATCGAGGATCTCCCTAGAATAACCCAAGGAGCTTGTTCTTTCCAAATCCCGGCCAAAAAAATCGAGGATCTCCCTGCATAACCGAAGGAGTTTTTTCTTTCCAAATCCCGGCCAAAAAATCGAGGATCTCCCTAGCATAACCCAAGGAGCTTGTTCTTTTCAAATCCCAGCCAAAAAACCGAGGATCTCCCTGGTATAACCCAATGAGCTTTTTCTTTCCAAAATCTCGGCCAAAACAAACCGAGGATCTCCCTGGCATAAAACAAGGAGCTTGTTCTTTCCAAATCCCCGCCAAAAAATCGAGGATCTCCCTGGCATAACCCAAGGAGCTTGTTCTTTCAAAAATCCCGGCCAAAACAAAAATCGAGGATCTCCCTAGCATAACCCAAGGAGCTTGTTCTTTCCAAATTTCGACCAAAAAATCATGGATCTCCCTGGCATAACCCAAGGAGCTTTGTCTTTCCAAATCCCGGCCAAAAAACCGAGGATCTCTCTGGCATAACCCAAGGAGCTTGTTCTTTCCACATCCCAACCAAAAAATCGAGGATCTCCCTAGCATAACCCAAGGAGCTTGTTCTTTCCAAATCCCAGAAAAAAAAACCGAGGATCTCCCTGGCAAAACCCAAGGAGCTTGTTCTTTCCAAATACTGGCCAAAAAGTCAAGGATCTCCCTTGCATAACCCAAGGAGCTTGTTCTTTCCAAATACTGGCCAAAAAGTCGAGGATCTCCCTTGCATAACCCAAGAAGCTTGTTCTTACCAAATCCCGGCCAAAAAACCGAGGATTTCCCCGGCATAACCTAAGGAGCTTTTTCGTTCCAGATCCCGGCCAAAAAACTTAGGTTCTCTCTAGCATAACCCAACGAGCTTTTTTCTTTTCCAAATCTCGTCCAAAAAATTGAGGATCACCCTGGAATAACCCAAAGAGCTTGTTCTTTCCAAATCCTGGCAAAAAAATCGAGGATCATCCAGGCATAACCCAAGGAGCTTGTTCTTTCCAAATCCCGGACAAAAACTGAGGTTCTCCCTGGCATAACCCAAGGAGCTTGTTCTTTCCAAATACTGGCAAAAAAGTCGAGGATCTCCCTGGCATAACACATCGAGCTTGATCTTTCCAAATCCCGGATAAAAAACCGAGGATCTCCCTGGCATAACCCAAGGAGCTTAATCTTTCCAAATACTGGCCAAAAAGTCGAGGATCTCCCTGGCATAACCCAGTGCGCTTGTTCTTTCCAAATCCCAGCCAAAAAACCCAGGATCTCCCTGGCATAACCCAAAGAGCTTTTTCCTTCCAGATCCCGGCCAAAAAACCAAGGATCTCTCTAGCATAACCCTAGGAGCTTGTTCTTTCCAAATCCCGGCCAAAAAATCGAGGATCTCCATGGCATAACCCAAGGAGCATTTTCCTTCCAGATCCCGGCCAAAAAACCGAAGATCTCCNAACAAATCCCGACCAAAAAATCGAGGATCTCCATGGCATAACCCAAGGAGCTTTTTCCTTCCAGATCCCGGCCAAAAAATCGAGGATCTCCCTGGCATAACCCAAGGAGCTTATTTCTTTTCCAAATCCCAGCCCAAAAACCGAGGATCTCCCTGGCATAACCCAAGGAGCTTGTTCTTTCCAAATCCCGGCCAAAAAACCGAGGATCTCCCTGGCATAACCCAAGGAGCTTTTTCTTTCCAAATCCCGACCAAAAAACCGAGGATCTCCCTAGCATAACCCAAGGAGCTTGTTCTTTCCAAATCCCAGCCAAAAAATCGAGGATCTCCCTAGTAAAACCCAAGGAGCTTTTTCTTTTCAATGTCCCGACCAAAAAAAATCGAGGATCTCCCCGGCATAAAACAAGTTGCTTGTTCTTTCAAAATCCCGGCCAAAAAATCGAGGATCTCCCTGGCATAACCCAAGGAGCTTGTTCTTTCGAAAATCCCGGCCAAAACAGAAACCGAGTATCTCCCTGGCATAACCCAAGGAGCTTGTTCTTTCCAAATCCCATCCAGAAAATCGTGGATCTCCCTGGCATAACCCAAGGAGCTTTGTCTTTCCAAATCCCGGCCAAAAAATCGAGGATCTCCCTAGCATAACCCAAGGAGCTTGTTCTTTCCACATCCCAGCCAAAAAACCGAGGATCTCCCTGGCATAACCCAAGGATCTTGTTCTTTCCAAATCCCGGACAAAAAACCGAAGATTTCGCTGGCAAAACCCAAGGAGCTTGTTCTTACCAAATACTGGCCAAAAAGTCAAGGATCTCACTTGCATAACCCAAGGAGAATGTTCTTTCCAAATCCCGGCCAAAAAACCGAGGATCTCCCTGGCATAACCCAAGGAGCTTTTTTCGTTCCAGATCCCGGCAAAAAAACCGAGGATCTCTCTAGCATAACCCAAGGAGCTTTTTTATTTTCCAAATCTCGGCCAAAAAACTGAGGATCTCCCTGGCATAACCCAAGGAGCTTGTTCTTTCAAAAATCCCGGCCAAGACAAAACCTGAGGATCTCCTTGGCATAACCCAAGGAGCTTGTTCTTTCCAAATCCCGGCCAGAAAATCGTGGATCTCCCTGGCATAATCCAAGGAGCAAAAAACCGAGGATCTCCCTGGTATAACCCAAGGAGCTTTTTCTTTCCAAAATCCCGGCCAAAACAAACCGAGGATCTCCCAGGCATAAAATAAGGTGCTTGTTCTTTCCAAATCCCGGCCAAAAAACCGAGGATCTCCCTGGCATAACCCAAGGAGCTTGTTCTTTCCAAATCCCGGCCAAAAAACCGAGGATCTCCCTGGCATAACCCAAGGAGCTTGTTCTTTCCAAATTCCGACCAAAAAATCATGGATCTCCCTGGCATAACCCAAGGAGCTTTGTCTTTCCAAATCCCGGCCAAAAAATCGAGGATCTCTCTGGCATAACCCAAGGAGCTTGTTCTTTCCACATCCCGACCAAAAAATCGAGGATCTCCCTAGCATAACCGAAGGAGCTTGTTCTTTCCAAATCCCGAACAAAAAACCGAGGATCTCCCTGGCATAACCCAAGGAGCTTGTTCTTTACAAATACTGGCCAAAAAGTAAAGGATGTCCCTTGCATAACCCAAGGAGCTTGTTCTTTCCAAATACTGGCCAAAAAGTCGAGGATCTACCTTGCATAACCCAAGGAACTTGTTCTTTCCAAATCCCGGCCAAAAAATCGAGGATCTCCGTGGCATAACCCAAGGAGCTTTTTGGTTCCAAATCCCGGCCAAAAAACCGAGGATCTCTCTAGCATAACCCAACGAGCTTTTTTCTTTTCCAAATCTCGGCCAAAAAACTGAGGATCTCCCTAGCATAACCCAAAGAGCTTGTTCTTTCCAAATACTGGCCAAAAAGTCGAGGATCTCCAAGGCATAACACATCGAGCTTGATCTTTCCAAATCCCGGCCAAAAAACCCAGGATCTCCCTGGCATAACCCAAAGAGCTTTTTCCTTCCAGATCCCGGCCAAAAAATCGAGGATCTCTCTAGCATAACCCTAGGAGCTCGTTCTTTTCAAATCCTGGCCAAAAAATCGAGGATCTCCATGGCATAACCCAAGGAGCATTTTCCTTCCAGATCCCGTCCAAAAAATCGAAGATCTCCCTGGAATAACCCAAGGAGCGTATTTATTTTCCAAATCCCGGCCAAAAAACCGAGGATCTCCTTGGCATAACCGAAGGAGCTTGTTCTTTCCAAATCTCGGCCAAAAAACCGAGGATCTCCCTGGCATAACCCAAGGAGCTTGTTCTTTTCAAATCCCGGCCAAAAAATCGAGGATCTCCATGGCATAACCCAAGGAGCTTTTTCCTTTCAGATCCCGGCCAAAAAATCGAGGATCTCCCTAGCGTAACTCAAGGAGCTTATTTCTTTTCCAAATCCGAGCCAAAAAACCGAGGATCTCCCTGGCATAACCCAAGGAGCTTGTTCTTTCTAAATCCCGGCCAAAAAACCGAGGATCTCCCTGGCATAACCCAAGGAACTTGTTCTTTCAAAATCCCGGCCAAGAAAACGAGGATCTCCCTGGCATAACCCAAGGAGATTTTTCTTTCCAAATCCCGGCCAAAAAACCGAGGATCTCCCTAGCATAACCCAAGGAGCTTGTTCTTTCCAAATCCCAACCAAAAAATCGAGGATCTCCCTGGTAAAACCCAAGGAGCTTTTTCTTTCCAATGTCCCAGCCCAAAAAAACCGAGGATCTCCTTGGCATAAAACAAGTTGCTTGTTCTTTCCAAATCCCGACCAAAAAACCGAGGATCTCCCTGGCATAACCCAAGGACCTTGTTCATTCAAAAATCCCGGCCAAAACAAAAACCGAGGATCTCCCTGGCATAACCCAACGAGCTTTTTTCTTTTTCAAATCTCGGCCAAAAAATTGAGGATCTCCCTGGCACAACCCAAAGAGCTTGTTCTTTCCAAATCCTGGCCAAAAAATCGAGGATCATCCGGGCATAACCCAAGGCGCTTGTTCTTTCCAAATCCCGGACAAAAAACTAAGGTTCACCCTGGCATAACCCAAGGAGCTTGTTCTTTCCAAATACTGGCCAAAAAGTCGAGGATCTCGACCTCCCTGGCATAACACATCGAGCTTGATCTTTCCAAATCCCGGATAAAAAACCGAGGATCTCCCTGGCATAACCCAAGGAGCTTGTTCTTTCCAAAATCCCGGCCAAAACAAAAGTCGAGGATCTCCCTGGGATAACCCAATGAGCCTGTTCTTTCCAAATCCCGGCCAAAAAATCCAGGATCTCCCTGGCATAACCCAAAGAGCTTTTCCCTTCCAGATCCCGGCCAAAAAACCGAGGATCTCTCTAGCATAACCGTAGGAGCTTGTTCTTTTCAAATCCCGGCCAAAAAATCGAGGATCTCCATGGCATAACCCAAGGAGCATTTTCCTTCCAGATCCCGGCCAAAAAACCGAAGATCTCCCTGGCATAACCCAAGGAGCGTATTTCTTTTCCAAATCCCGGCCGAAAAATTGAGGATCTCCCTGGCATAACCCAAGGAGCTTGTTCTTTCCAAATCTCGGCCAAAAAACCAAGGATCTCCCTGGTATAACCCAAGGAGCTTGTTCTTTCCAAATCCCGGCCAAAAAATTGAGGATCTCCATGGCATAACCCAAGGAGCTTTTCCTTCCAGATCCCGGCCAAAAAAATCGAGGATCTCCCTGGCATAACCCAAGGAGCTTGTTCTTTCTAAATCCCGGCCAAAAAACCGAGGATCTCCCCGGCATAACCCAAGGAGCTTGTTCTTTCCAAATCACGTCCCAAAAATCGAGGATGTACCTGGCATAACCGAAGGAGCTTTTTCTTTCCAAATCCCGGCCAAAAAACCGAGGATCTCCCTAACGTAACACAAAGAGCTTGTTCTTTCCAAATCCCAGCCAAAAAACCGAGGATCTCCCTGGTAAAACCCAAGGAGCTTTTTCTTTCCAATGTCCCGGCCAAAAAAAACCGAGGATCTCCCTGGCATAAAACAAGTTGCTTGTTCTTTCCAAATCCCGGCCAAAAAACTGAGTATCTCCCTGGCATAACTCAAGGAGCTTGTTCTTTCAAAAATTCCGGCCAAAACAAAAACCGAGGATCTCCCTGGTATCACCCAAGGAGCTTGTTCTTTCCAAATCCCAGCCAGAAAATCGTGGATCTCCCTGGCATAACCCAAGGAGCTTTGTCTTTCCAAATCTCGGCCAAAAAATCGAGGATCTCCCTAGCATAACCCAAGGAGCTTATTCTTTCCACATCCCGGCCAAAAAACCGAGGATCTCCCTGGCATAACCCAAGGATCTTGTTCTTTCCAAATCCCGGACAAAAAAATGAAGATTTTGCTGGCAAAACCCAAGGAGCTTGTTCTTACCAAATACTGGCCAAAAAGTCAAGGATCTCACATGCATAACCCAAGGAGCTTGTTCTTTCCAAATCCCGGCTAAAAAATCGAGGATCTCCTTGGCATAACCCAAGGAGCTTGTTCGTTCCAGATCCCGGCAAAAAAACCGAGGATCTCTCTAGTATAACCCAAGGAGCTTTTTTCTTTTCCAAATCTCGGCCAAAAAACTGAGGATCTCCCTGGCATAACCCAAGGAGCTTGTTCTTTCCAAATCCCGGCCAAAAAACCGAGGATCTCCCTGGCATAACCCAAGGATCTTGTTGTTTCAAAAATCCCGGCCAAAACAAAACCCGAGGATCTCCCTGGCATAACCCAAGGAGCTTGTTCTTTCCAAATCCTGGCCAGAAAATCGTGGATCTCCCTGGCATAATCCAAGGAGCTTTGTCTCACCAAATCCCGGCCAAAAAATCGAGGATCTCCCTGGAATAACCCAAGGAGCTTGTTCTTTCCATATCCTGGCCAAAAAATTGAGGATCTCCCTGGCATAACCCAAGGAGCTTGTTCTTTCCACATCCCGGCCAAAAAACCGAGGATCTCCCTAGCATAACCCAAGTAGCTTGTTCTTTCCAAATCTCGGACAAAAAATCGAGGATCTCCCTGGCATAACCTAAGGGGCTTGTTCTTTCCAAATACTAGCCAAGAAGTCGAGGATCTCGCTTGCATAACCCAATGAGCTTGTTCTTTCCAAATACTGGCCAAAAAGTCGAGGATCTCCCTTGCATAACCCAAGGAGCTTGTTCTTCCCAAATCTCGGCCAAAAAACCGAGGATCTCCCTGGCATAACCCAAAGAGCTTTTTCGTTCCAGATCCCGGCCAAAAAACCAAGGATCTCTCTAGCATAAACCAACGAGCTTTTTTCTTTTCCAAATCTCGGCCAAAAAACTGAGGATTTCCCTGGCATAACCCAAAGAGCATGTTCTTTCCAAATACTGGCCAAAAAGTCGAGGATCATCCGGGCGTAACCCAAGGAGCTTGTTCTTTCCAAATCTCGGACAAAAAACTGAGGTTCTCCCTAGCATAACCCAAGGAGCTTGTTCTTTTCAAATACTGGCCAAAAAGTCAAGGATCTCCCTGGCATAACACATCGAGCTTAATCTTTCCAAATCCAGAATAAAAATTCGAGGATCTCCCTGGCATAACCCAAGGAGCCTAATCTTTCCAAATACTGGCCAAAAAGTCGAGGATCTCCTTGGCATAACCCAATGAGCTTGTTCTTTCCAAATCCCGGCCAAAAAACCCAGGATCTCCCTGGCATAACCCAAAGAGCTTTTTCCTTCCAGATCCCGGCCAAAAACCCGAGTATCTCTCTAGCATAACCCTAGGAGCTTGTTCATTCCTAATCCCGGCAAAAAAATCGAGGAGCTCCATGGCATAACCCAAGGAGCTTATTTATTTTCCAAATCCCGGCCAAAAAACCCAGGATCTCCCTGGCATAACCCAAAGAGCTTTTTCCTTCCAGATCCCGGCCAAAAAACCGAGTATCTCTCTAGCATAACCCTAGGAGCTTGTTCATTCCAAATCCCGGCAAAAAAATCGAGGATCTCCATGGCATAACCCAAGGAGCTTTTTCCTTCCAGATCCCGGCCAAAAAATCGAAGATCTCCCTGGCATAACCCAAGGAGCTTATTTATTTTCCAAATCCCGGCCAAAAAATCGAGGATCTCCCTGGCATAACCCAAGGAGCTTGTTCTTTCCAAATCTCGGCCAAAAAACAGAGGATCTCCCTGGCATAACCCAAGGAGCTTGTTCTTTCAAAATTCCGGCCAAGTCGAGGATCTCCATGTCATAACCCAAGGAGCTTTTTCCTTCCAGATCCCGGCCAAAAAATCGAGGATCTCCCTGGCATAACCCAGGGAGCTTATTTCTTTTCCAAATCCCAGCCAAAAAATCGAGGATCTCCCTGGCATAACCCAAGGAGCTTGTTCTTTCCAAATCCTGGCCAAAAAACCGAGGATCTCCCTGGCATAACCCAGGGAGCTTGTTCTTTCCAAATCCCGGCCAAAAAATAGAGGATCTCCCTGGCATAACCTAAGGAGCTTGTTCTTTCCAAATCCCGGCCAAAAAGTCGAGGATCTCCATGGCATAACCCAAAGAGCTTTTTCCTTCCAGATCCCGGCAAAAAAACCGAGGATCTCTCTAGCATTACCCTAAGAGCTTGTTCTTTTCAAATCCCGGCCAAAAAATCGAGGATCTCCATGGCATAACCCAAGGAGCAATTTCCTTCCGGATCCCGGCCAAAAAATCGAAGATCTTTCTGGCATAACCCAAGGAGCGTATTTCTTTTCCAAATCCCGGCAAAAAAACCGAAGATCTCTCTGGCATAACCCAAGGAGCTTGTTCTTTCCAAATCTCGGCCAAAAAATCGAGGATCTCCCTGGCATAACCCAAGGAGCTTGTTCTTTCCAAATCCCGGCCAAAAAATAGAGGATCTCCATGGCATAACCCAAGGAGCTTTTTCCTTCCAGATCCCGGCCAACAAATCGAGGATCTCCCTGGCATAACCCAAGTAGCTTATTTCTTTTCCAAATCTCAGCAAAAAAATCGAGGATCTCCCTGGCATAACCCAAGGAGCTTGTTCTTTCCAAATCCCGGCCAAAAAATCGAGGATCTCCCTGGCATAACCCAAGGAGCTTGTTCTTTCCAAATCCCGGCCAAAAAATAGAGGATCTCCCAGGCATAACCCAAGGAGCTTGTTCTTTCAAAATCCCGACCAAAAAGTCGAGGATCTCCATGGCATAACCCAAAGAGCTTTTTCCTTCCAGATCCCGGCCAAAAAACCAAGGATCTCTCTAGCATAACCCTAGGAGCTTGTTCTTTTCAAATCCCGGCCAAAAAATCGAGGGTCTCCTTGGAATAACCCAAGGATCATTTTCCTTCCAAATCCCGACCAAAAAACCAAAGATCTCCCTGGCATAACCCAAGGAGCGTATTTCTTTTCCAAATCCCGGCCAAAAAATTGAGGATATCCCTGGCATAACCCAAGGAGCTTGTTCTTTCCAAATAACCGAGGATCTCCCTGGCATAACCCAAGGAGCTTGTTCTTTCCAAATCCCGGCCAAAAAATCGAGGATCTCCATGGCATAACCCAAAGTGCTTTTTCCTTCCAGATCCCGGCCAAAAAATCGAGGATCTCCCTGGCATAACCCAAGGAGCTTATTTCTTTTCCAAATCCCAGCCAAAAAACCGAGGATCTCCCTGGCATAACCCAAGGAGCTTGTTCTTTCTAAATCCCAGCCAAAAAACAGAGGATCTCCCTGGCATAACCCAAGGAGCTTTTTCTTTCCAAATCCCGGCCAAAAAACCGAGGATCTCCCTAGCATAACCCAAGGAGCTTGTTCTTTCCAAATCCCGGCCAAAAAACCGAGGATCTTCCTGGTAAAACCCAAGTAGCTTTTTCTTTCCAATGTCCCGGCTAAAAAAAACCGAGGATCTCCCTGGCATAAAACAAGTTGCTTGTTCTTTCTAAATCCCGGCCAAAAAACCGAGGATCTCCCTGGCATAACCCAAGGAGCTTGTTCTTTCAAAAATCCCGGCCAAAACAAAAATCGAGGATCTCCCTGGCATAACCCAAAGAGCTTGTTCTTTCCAAATCCCGGCCAGAAAATCGTGGATCTTCCTAGCATAACCCAAGGAGCTTTGTCTTTCCAAATCCCGGCAAAAAAATCGAGGATCTCCCTAGCATAACCCAAGGAGCTTGTTCTTTCCACATCCCGGCCAAAAAATCGACGATCTCATTTGCATAACCCAAGGATCTTGTTCTTTCCAAATCCCGGACAAAAGACCGAAGATTTCGCTGGCAAAACCCAAGGAGCTTGTTCTTACCAAATATTGGCCGAAAAGTCAAGGATCTCACTTGCATAACCCAAGGAGATTGTTCTTTCCAAATCCCGGCCAAAAAACCGAGGATCTCCTTGGCATAAACCAAGGAGCTTTTTCGTTCCAGATCCCGGCGAAAAAATCGAGGATCTCTCTAGCATAACCCAAGGAGCTTTTTTTCTTTTCCAAATCTTGGCCAAAAAACTAAGGATGTCCTTGGCATAAGCCAAGGAGCTTGTTCTTTCCAAATCCCAGCCAAAAAAACGAGGATCTCCCTGGCATAACCCAAGGAGCTTGTTCTTTCAAAAATCCCGGCCAAAACAAAACCCGAGGATCTCCCTGGCATAACCCAAGGAGCTTGTTCTTTCCAAATCCCGGCCAGAAAATGGTGGATCTCCCTGGCATAATCCAAGGAGCTTTGTCTTTACAAATCCCGGCCAAAAAATCGAGGATCTCCCTGGAATAACCCAAGGAGCTTGTTCTTTCCACAGCCCGACCAAAAAACTGAGGATCTCCCTGGCATAACCCAAGGAGCTTGTTCTTTCCACATCCCGGCCAAAAAACCGAGGATCTCCCTAGCATAACCCAAGGAGCTTGTTCTTTCCAAATCCCGGACAAAAAACCGAGGATCTCCCTGGCATAACCTAAGGGGCTTGTTCTTTCTACATACTGGCCAAAAAGTCGAGGATCTCGCTTGCATAACCCAAGGAGCTTGTTCTTTCCAAATACTGGCCAAAAAGTCGAGGATCTCCCTTGCATAACCCAAGGAGCTTGTTCTTCCTAAATCCCGGCCAAAAAACCGAGGATCTCCCTGGCATAACCCAAGGAGCTTTTTCGTTCCAGATCCCGGCCAAAAAACCGAGGATCTCCCTTGCATAACCCAAGGAAATCCCTGCCGAAAAACTGAGGATCTCCCTGGCGTAACCTAAGGAGCTTATTTCTTTTCCAAATCCCGGCCAAAAAACCGAGGATCTCCCTAGCATAACCCAAGGAGCTTTTTCTTTCCAAATCTCAGCCAAAAAATAGAGGTTATCCCTGGCATAACCCAAGGAGCTTGTTCTTTCAAAATCCCGGCCAAAAAGTCGAGGATCTCCATGTAATAACCCAAGGAGCTTTTTCCTTACAGATCCCGTCCAAAAAATCGAGGATCTCCCTGGCATAACCCAAGGAGCTTATTTCTTTTCCAAATCCCAGCCAAAAAATCGAGGATCTCCCTGGCATAACCCAAAGAGCTTGTTCTTTCCAAATCCCGGCCAAAAAATCGAGGATCTCCCTGGCATAACCCAAGGAGCTTGTTCTTTCCAAATCCCGGCCAAAAAATAGAGGATCTCCTTGGCATAACCCAAGGAGCTTGTTCTTTCCAAATCCCGGCCAAAAAGTCGAGGATCTCCATGGCATAACCCAAAGAGCTTTTTCCTTCCAGATCCTGGCCAAAAAACCGAGGATCTCTCTAGCATAACCCTAGAAGCTTGTTCTTGTCAATTCCCGGCCAAAAAATCGAGGATCTCCATGGCATAACCCAAGGAGCATTTTCCTTCCGGATCCCGGCCAAAAAACCGAAGATCTCTCTGGCATAACCCAAGGACCGTATTTCTTTTCCAAATCCCGGCCAAAAAATTGAAGATCTCCCTGGCATAACCCAAGGATCTTGTTCTTTCCAAATCTCGGCCAAAAAACCGAGGATCTCCCTGGCATAACCCAAGGAGCTTGTTCTTTCAAAATCCTGGCCAAAAAGTCGAGGATCTCCAGGTCATAACCCAAGGAGCTTTTTCCTTCCAGATCCCGGCCAAAAAATCGAGGATCTCCCTGGCATAACCCAAGGAGCTTATTACTTTTCCAAATCCCAGCCAAAAAATCGAGGATCTCCCTGGCATAACCCAAGGAGCTTGTTCTTTCCAAATCCCGGCCAAAAAATCGAGGATCTCCATGGCATAACCCAAGGAGCATTTTCCTTCCGGATCCCGGCCAAAAAACCGAAGATCTCCCTTGCATAACCCAAGGACCGTATTTCTTTACCAAATCCCGGCCAAAAAACTGAAGACCTCCGTGGCATAACCCAAGGAGCTTGTTCTTTCCAAATATCGGCCAAAAAACCGAGGACCTCCCTGGCATAACCCAAGGAGCTTGTTCTTTCCAAATCCCGGCCAAAAAATCGAGGATCTCCATGGCATAACCCAAAGAGCTTTTTCCTTCCAGATCCCGGCCAACAAATCGAGGATCTCCCTGGCATAACCCAAGGAGATTATTTCTTTCCAAATCCCAGCCAAAAAACCGAGGATCTCCCGGGCATAGCCCAAGGAGCTTGTTCTTTCCAAATCCCGGCCAAAAAACCGAGGATCTCCCTGGCATAACCCAAGGAGCTTGTTCTTTCCAAATCCCGGCCAAAAAACCGAGGATCTCCCTGGCATAACCCAAGGAGCTTGTTCTTTCCAAATCCCGGCCAACAAACAGAGGATCTCCCTGGCATAACCTAAGGAGCTTGTTCTTTCAAAATCCCGGCCAAAAAGTCGAGGATCTCCATGGCATACCCCAAAGAGCTTTTTCCTTCCTGATCCCGGCCAAAAAATTGAGGATCTCTCTAACATAACCCTAGGAGCTTGTTCTTTTCAAATCCCGGCCAAAAAATCGAGGATCTCCATGGCATAACCCAAGGAGCATTTTCCTTCCAGATCCCGGTCAAAAAATTGAAGATCTCCTTGGCATAACCCAAGGAGCGTATTTCTTTTCCAAATCCTGGCCAAAAAACCGAGGATCTCCCTGGCATAACCCAAGGAGCTTGTTCTTTCCAAATCTCGGCCAAAAAACCGAGGATCTCCCTGGCATAACCAAAGGAGCTTGTTCTTTCCAAATCCCGGCCAAAAAATCGAGGATCTCCATGGCATAACTCAAGGAGCTTTTTCCATCCAGATCCCGGCCAAAAAATCGAGGATATCCTTGGCATAACCCAAGGAGCTTATTTCTTTTCCAAATCCCAGCCAAAAAACCGAGGATCTCCTTGGCATAACCCAAGGAGCTTGTTCTTTTTAAATCCCGGCCAAAAAACTGAGGATCTCCCTGGCATAACCCAAGGAGCATGTTCTTTCCAAATCCCGGCCAAAAAAATCGAGGATCTCCCTGGCATAACCCAAGGAGCTTTTTCTTTCCAAATCCCGGCCAAAAAATCGAGGATCTCCCTAGCATAACCCAAGGAGCTTGTTCTTTCCAAATCCCAGCAAAAAAATCGAGGATCTTCCTAGTAAAACCCAAGTAGCTTTTTCTTTCCAATGTCCCGGCCAAAAAAAACCGAGGATCTCCCTGGCATAAAACAAGTTGCTTGTTCTTTCTAAATCCCGGCCAAA
>MDKF010061339.1:0-13119 GCA_026770625.1 Nicotiana glauca
ACTGCACGATAAGGAAACAAAGAAGGGAAGTACTCCTAACAGCCCTGTAGCCTCCCGAGGATAAGTACAGACGTCACCTTACCGATCCGCGAGACTCTACTAGACTTGCTCATGACTCGTGAGACCGACGAGAATCTAGTGCTTTGATACCATGTTGTCACGACCCAAAATCCACTAAGGGTCATGGTGACGCCAGACACCGATGTCAGGCAAGCCAACTAGAATACTTAATTAAATTCTCGTGATAATAATTTTTTTTTTAAAAACATTTCTTTTATACAATTTAAACAAGACTCAGTATATTTCTCCGAATGAATAATGAAATATTTAAACAACTTGTAAGATTTCCGAATAAATCCAAATATATCCCCAGAACCCGGTGTCACAAGTACATGAGCGACTACTGATAAGGAAAATAAAATACAACCTCAGTCCGAAATACGGTGGACAGGGAATAAAATACAAAGGCTGATAGGAACTACACTAGCTGCGGGTCGTCTCGAACAATGCAACTCACCTAGTCCCAGAGTCATCCATGCTGCTACGCCCAGTAGGCTGCTAGAGGTATATATACCTGTGCAACAAAAAATATACAGAAGTGTAGTATGAGTACGTAATCAACGTGTACTCAGTGAGTATCCCGCCTAATCCCGAAGGAGTAGAGACGAGATGGTCAACTCTGACACTCTCTAGTGGTCCAATAATTATTCATCCTCAATATATATATATATATTAAACAATGGATTTATTTTATAAACATGATTTTAATCCAGATAAAAAAAATCAAGTAAACATGTAATTCTTTCATAGGAAATTTCCAAAATTTCTTTTGAATATAATCCAAATACTTTTAAGCCACAAAAAGGCAATGATAACTTAATTAAGTTCAGGCAACAACATAAGCACGGGCAAATCACACCGGGGCGACGGCCCGATCCAACAGAAATAAATGTGCACTTGCCGAGAGTCGACGGCGCGCCTATAGATGCATCTATTAATCTCCGAGGCGTTCGGCCCGTTCCAAAATAAACACACACAGACAAACAGTCAGTCAAGAAGTCAATCATTGAGCAATTATCCAAGAAGGCCAATTCTCTTTAATAATGTGAGAAAATGAAGCTTAAGTCTTTTTCGAAATCCATTTATTAATTTAATGTGATTTAAGTGATTCAAGCCATCAATGAGTTCACAAATAATCCAAATATAACATGCTTTTGGGTCCTAGACTACCCGGACAATAGCATAATAGTAGCTACGCACGAACTCTCATCACCTCGTGCATACGTAGCTCCCACAAATAGGAGCATATAACCAATTTAGCTCACTTATGGGGTAAATTCCCCCTCACAAGATTAGAAAGGAGACTCACCTCGCTTCGAAGATCCATAATCGGCATTCTACATTCTTTCGATGGCTCGAACCAACACACAAAGCTCCAAAACTAGCCAATGGTCATACAATTCCATTAATATATGCCCAATTAAACTTTACAACCCAATTTGTAACAATTTCTAACCCTAAACGAAAAATTGACAAAAATGCCCTCGGGCCCACATGCCCGAAATCCAAAATTTCTCGAAGATAAAGATTACTCATGACCTTAGGAACTCAAATATATAATTTTCTCTAAATTCCATACTCAAAATCGTGGCTAAATTCCAAGAATATGATTTTCTAGGTTTTCCACCCAAAACCTCAATTTTACACTAATTTTCATGCTTAAATCCATACATAATTGATGTATTTGACTCAAAAGTGATGGGGATAACTTACCTTAACATTGACGACAAAAATCCCCTCTTGAAGCTCCCCAAAAATCACCCAAGCCATAAAGAAATGGGAGAAATGAACTCAATCCCACGATTTAAATCAACCTCACTGCTCTAGGTACTTCCGCTTCTGCAGAAAAATACCACATCAGCAGTTCCGCTTTAGCGGACAATCCGCCGCTTCTGCGGCTTCCCCTGGCCTAGACCCTTTCCATTTCTGCGACGTGCCAACCGCAGATGCGATCCCGCTTCTACAGACCTTTGACAGTATCTGCGGTCCTCCCCAATATACTCCCAACTGCTTCAGCGATCATTTCTCCGCAGATGCAGTCCCGCTTCTGCGGAACCTTGACCGCTTCTGCGGTCCTCAAACCTTGGACCAAAAACTGCTTTTGAGGCTCCCCGTTCGCTTCTGCAGTGCCGCTTCTGCGGTCAACGAACCGCAGAAGCGAAAATACCAGCAACCAGATGCCTTCAACTCTCTTCCAAATTCCAATTTCGATCCGTTAACCACCCGGAATCCACCCGATGCCCCCAGGACCATAACCAATCATACCAACCAGTCCCAAAACACATTACGGACTTGCTCGAGGCCTCAAATCACATCAAACAAAGCTAAAATCTTCAATCTACCTCCAATCCAAGCTTTATGAACTTTGAACTTTCCAACTTCTATTTCCGATGTTTAAATCTATCAAATCATGTGCGATTGACCTCAAATTTTGCACACAAGTCATATTTGACATTACGGACCTACTCCAACTTTCGGAATCGGATTCCGACCCTGATATCAAAAAGTCCACTTCTGGTCAACTTCTCAAAAACCTTCAAAATTATATCTTTAGCCAAATGGCTTCAAAATGACCTACAGACCTCCGAATTCACTTCCGATCGCGCTCCCAACTCCAGAATTACCATACGGATCTACTCCCAGTCTCGGAATCCAAACGGACATCGATAACACTGAAGTGCTCTTCAAGCCAAACTTATGAAATTCCTTCTAAAATGCCAACTTCCACAATAGGCTCCAAAACGCTCTCGGGTTATCAAAAAGCCCGATCCGGGCATACGCCCAAGTCCGAAATCATCATACGAACCTGGTGGAACCTTCGGATCTTGATTCCGAGGTCGTTTACCCAAAACTCTAATCCTCGTTCATTCTTTCAATTTTAAGCTTCCGAAATAAGAATTCTCTTCCCAAACCAAATCTGGTTTTCCCGAAATTCGATTCTGACCACACGTACAAGCCATAATACCTAAAATGAAGCTGTTCATGGCCTCCGACTTCTGAACGGGGTGCTAGTACACAAAACGACCGGTCGGGTCGTTACAGGTCGTTGGTAAAATCCGTTAGCAATTGGGTTTTTTTGTAGTGATAGGACTCCGGTCAAATTTCTCAAACAAAATCATGATTACCGTCAAATAGGTTTCGACTTGAACTAAATCCGTCAAGATGAACCTGACTTGAACCTCGCTCTGATACCATTTGTTATGTCGAGAAAGAGGCAAGCCCGAAAATAAAGAAAGTAAAGAACACCAAACTTTAACGTGAAAAATCCTTCAAATCGAAGGTAAAAACCACGGGATCACAAAGATAAAAAAAGCTCCACTATAACAATAAGAGTTTTACAAAAGTTTTCCAAGCTGGCTACACAAACAAGTGCCAAATACGGAGCAACAATAGCAATAAGAGCAACAACAAATCAATTGAAGAAGAGGAGAATCCACAAAAATGAAGCTGATGTGCGAGGCTCAAAATTAGACGCTCCCGTTCAAACCAAACACCAAGATATTAAGAACACTCAGTCAAAATTTCTGTCCGATCCAACGGTTAACGAATTCGAAAACATGATTTAAAGTTGGTTGGTTGAAATAACAATCTGCAGCAAAACAAATAGTTTTCTTCTCTCTTATCTCTTGATGAAAGCTCTCTAAAAAACCTCTTTTATGTGCTTAAGTCTTTCAAAGCCTTGTATCAATGAGCATAGAATAATTCTTCAAGGTTGTCCTATTTATAAATCATGAGTGGTGTTTTTTCTTAAAGCCAAAACCCACCCAAAATATGAGTAAACACCGAATCCAATTCATAATAGGAATGGAAATCAAAAGAGAATTGGATTAGGCCTTTGGCTGGAAAACATGGGCATGTGCCCAACAAACTCCCCTCCAGCCAAGGGGCCAAACTTGTCTTCAAGTAGAGGAACTATTGACAGGCTTCATGCTTGCCAATTTTCTGCAAAATGCATGCTTATCTGCAAGCTTAACTACAAAGTCCTCATGCTGCTCCATATAAATCTCCTCATTTAAATCACCATGAAGAAAAACATTTTTAACATCCATCTATTCAACTTCTAAATCTAGACTTGCGGCTAAGCCTATAACCACACAAATAGAAGACATCTTCACAACTGAGGAGAAAATATTCATCATAGTCAACTTCCTTCTTCTAGCCAAAAGCTTTAACAACTAACCTCGCCTTGTATTTAGGCGCATATGTATGGTTATCTTGCTTTATTCTGAATATCCATTTGTTAGATAAAGCTCTCTTACCTTTTGGAAATTTTACTAACTCATATGTGCCATTCTCATGGAGTGACTTTATCTCATCTTCCATGGCTTCAATCCACTGATCTTTATGAGTGACTTGCAAGGCTTCATCATAATTCTCAAGTTCTTCCATGTAAGTCAAAAGTACATACTCATTAGGGAGATAGCACATGGATTTTTGCTTCTCTCTTGTAGATCTTCTAAGATAGGTTTTCGGAGCATTCGAAGTAGTTACCTGAGCAGGAATTGGTTGTTGATGAACCATAACTTTATCAACTGAAGCATCCATAACATCTACACCATGATGATCATTTTGATCTTGATCGTTATCTTCATCATTGTCTTGGGTTACTTCATGTGCAACAGGTGCCTTAGCAATAGAAAGTGGATCACTATCAACTAAGCTCTCATTACTCTGAGAATATATCTTCTTAGCTTTGTCAATATCTTCAATAGTCTGGTCTTCAAAGAATATTGCATAACAACTTCTAATAAGTTTATTGTCAACTGGATAATAAAAACAATACCCAAATTCATCTTGACCATAATCGATAAAGATGCACTGCTTAGTTTTGAAATTCATTTTCGATCTCTCATCTTTAGGAACATACACACAAGCTTTACACCCCAAAACTCTCAGGTGATCATAAGAAACATCTTTGCCAAACCAAACTCTGTCTGGACATCACCATCCAAAGTAACAGCAGGAGACAAATTGATAACATAGACAATAGTGTTAAGTGCTTATGCCCAAAATGTATTTGGAAGTTTAGCTTATGAAAGAAAGCATCTAACTCTCTCAAATAGAGTTCTATTCATCCTCTCTGCGAAACCATTCAATTGAGGCATCTTGGGAAGAGTTTTCTGATGACGAATTCCTTGTTCCTTGCAATAGATATCAAAGGGACCACAATATTCACCACCATGGTCAGCGCGGATATATTTTAATTTCTTCCCCATCTGTCTCTCAGCTAAGGCCTGAAATTCCTTAAACACGCCAAGTGCTTGATCTTTAGATTTCGAAGGATACACCCAGAGCTTACGAGAATGATCATCAATGAAGGTCACAAAGTAAAGTGCACCACCTTTTGACTTTACTTTAAAAGGAGCACACGAATCATAGTGTACTAGCTCCAATAAATTGGGCTTTCTTGAGGAGGATGGCTATGAAAGGAAACCCTTTCCTGTTTTCCAGCTAAACAATGGATACAACTTTTTAGATTTGCTTGTTTCACTCCATAAAGCTAGCCAAACACGCAATCCCCTTCTCGCTTATATGACTCTATCTTCCGTGCCACAATTCTGATAAAGTATCACTTTCTACCAGATTTATTGAGGTCATTAATAATAGAGCCCTATGTCACATATAAATGACCAGAATTGACTCATCCAGCCAATACTAACGAGCCCTTAGTGAGCTCCCATTGGCCATTAAAGACAGCATTATGGTAACCTTCATCGACTAATCTTCCTGCAGAGATCAAATTGAAAGGAAAGTCTGGAGCATGCTTAACATCTTGAAGAACTAACGTTGAACCATTATTAGTTTTCAAACAAACTGTTCCAACACCAAACACCTTAACTTCACTGGCTTTGCCCATCTTTAATACTCCAGAACCAACAGGAGTATAAGATGAGAAAAAATCTTTTCTTAGTGTGACAAGTGAGGTAGCTCCAGAATCTACTATCCAGCTCGTCTCATGGGATACCAAATTGATGACGTTTTCATCATAAGCAAAAAGAAGGTCATCTCGAATAACAACAACAACATTGTTCTCGTTATTTTAAACTTTGTTTTCTTCTCTAATGTCTTGTAACAACTTGCGGCAAAATCTTTTGATATGTCCTTTATTGCCATAATGATTTCATATAATATTATGGTATTTGGACCTTAACTTACTTCTACTTTTACCTTTATTCCTTGAACCTCTTGTTCATTCTCTCCCCAGGTCTTCTGTAACCAAGATATCTTCTTGTGAGGACGAACCTGAGACTTTCTCCTTACTTCCTCGTTCAACACACCACTCTTGGCATATTCCATGGTCACCTTACCTCCGAGGGCTGAATTTGTCAAAGAAACACGAAGAGTTTCCCAAGAGTCAGACAGAGTATTAAGAAGCCAAAGTCCTTGTATCTCATCATCGAAATTAACTCCCATCCCAGACAGCTGATCAAGAATGCCCTGAAAAATTATTTATGTGATCAAGGATAGGGATGCATTTCTTGTATTTAAAGATCATCAATTGCTTTAGCAGAAACAATTTGTTGTTCACAATTTTTGAAGCATAAAGAGTTTCTAGCTTTTCCCACAATGATCTCGCATGTGTCTCGTTCACAATATAGTTGCGAACATTATCTTCAACCCATTGCGTATATATCCACATACTTGTTGGTGCTCGAAATCCCAATCTTCATCAGATATTACTCTCGGGTTTATGAGCTATAAAAATGGGTAGATGCATCTTCTTCACGAACAACAAATCTTTCATCTTGCTTCTCCAACCATTATAATTTCTCCCATTTAAACATATCATCTGCTCATATTCGCCTCTATTTCGTAACAACCCAAATAAATAACCAAGGCTCTAAATTTTTTGACAAAATAAACTTGATCCACCTTCTTCACATAGCCATTAACAGGCCGCATCTCCAAATCTCCGCCGCAAAAGTTTGTCTCAACATTCATAGGACTCCGGTCAAATTTCTCAAATAAAAATCATGATTACCGTCAAATAGGTTACAACTTGAACTAAATCCGCCAAGATGAACCTATCTTGAATCTTGCTTGGATACCACTTGTTAGGACCGAAAAATCAGGTGTCATACGGAAGCTAGTAAAGCAAACCTTGAATGACGATAAATACAACAACAAAAGAGAAATCTACCAAAAGTGACACAAACATTTAACGTGGTTTAGTCAACAGACCTACGTCCACAGAGGAGATGAGAAATCCACTATAATAAAAAGAGAGTACGAAATATCGAGAGAACAACTTCACGAAGAGGCAAACACAAGTGACACACTAACACATGTCCCATAAAGTTCTCCCCTTAAACACGTTCTCAAATCCCATATGGCTACATTGTGGATGCTACTGAATGAGAAGAAAGGATCTTCAATTTATAAAGGTTCAAACATTTTCCTACAAGAAAAAGGACTATCCAAATATGAAAGTTTTTTAATTTCATTCTACAAGAAGGAAAACCCAATTAAGGTAAATATGTTGCACTTTCCTTCAACAAATAGGAAAGCCAAATATGGTAAGAAAATTATGGCAACACCTAACAATTCTCTCCCTTGGCCTGAATTTTCTAACAAAATAAACTTGATCTATCTTCTTCACATAGCCTTCAACAGGTCGCATCTCCAAATCTTCACCATAAAGTTTGTCTCAACGTGTATAGCACACTGGTAAAATTTCTCTAACAAATATCACAATTATCGTCAAATAGGTTGCGGCTAGAACTGAACCCGCCAAGATGAACCTATCTTGAACCTCGCTCTAATACCACTTGTTAGGAGCAAAAAAAGGCATGTGTCATGCGGAAGCTTGCAAACCAAACCTTGAACAATGATAAATCATACAACAAAGAGAAATATACCAAAAGAGACACAAACATATAACGTGGTTCGGTCAACTGACCTACATCCACGCGGAGATGAGCAATCCACTATATAAAAAGAGAGTACAAAAATCGAGAGAACAACCTCACGAAGAGGCAAACACAAATGACACACTAACATTTGTCCCGTAAAGTTCTCCCCCTAAACACTACTCTCAAACCTCTTATGGCTACATTAAGGATGCTACTAAATGAGTAGGATAGATCTTCAATTAATAGAACTCCAAATTTTTTTACTAGCTAAATATGAAAGAATTATATTTTTTTTCTAGAAAAAGAAAGACCCAGTTATGGTAAATATGTTGTCTTTTCCGTCATGAGATAGGAAAATCAATTATGGTAAGAAAATCCGGAAAAACACCTAACAAAATATATATTAAGTAACTATCATTAAGCGATATTGTATTTTTTAAGAATATGATATCCAATGGATTAATGTAAATATCGAATTAGGATAAAATATTTCTATGAAAGCAGCTCTATCACCAAACTAGAAGAATTCTCATGTCAAATATTGCGCTAAATTCTTCAATAGAGAACTCATGAGTTGCATTTTTAACTATATCTATTCTATTATAGAAATGAAAAGTTGGTCGACCAACGGAATACACTCTTATTTTATTATTTATTTTTCTATTAATATAGAAATGACTGCATATCTACGCTATTCTAGAAATTTTAGAAATTTCACTTTCATATCCTTGTATCCATCAAAATCCTTTCATCTTCATTGCTCACAGTATCTCATTTACTCATGTAAGTCACATTCATTTACTCTTTTGTATGTCACTTTCATCTCCTTTACTCTTTTGTAAGTAAATTATTTTCTCTCTCCTTTCCATCTCTTTTCAAAATTTTCGATTTCATATGCTGAAATTTTTTGTAGGTGCCATTGTTGTTTATTTAAACTTCTACCAAGATTTAATATATCAGTTTTTTCCGTCCACTTTACATGTTCCAATTTCAGATCCGAATTTCTCCTACTTTTTTTCCCCAAGAACTAATTTATCAGTTTTTTCATCTACTTTGAGTGTTCCATTTTCAGATCCGATTTTTCATCTACTCAATGCAAAAAGTGGTAGTTGCTTCTTGTCAAAGGGATATCGTGATTTTAGGCTCTCTGTTGTACTACTTTTCTCTTGGAATTTTAGGATAGAACTTTTTTATTGGGTTTATTTAATCTTAGAATCTGAGTTTTCTTTTCTATTTTAAATTTATTATGTCTGAGCACAGTGAAAAGTAAGCACATAATTTTTTTTGAATAAAGTCAACTAATTGGTACTTAATTTATTAAATACTTTATTCCAAATTTAAATACAGTTGTCCATTGTATCTTAAATGAACAAAGACAACAAGATCCACCAAGAGTTCTCGCCAACCATGATGGATGTTGCCAAGGGGAGCAAATACAAAATTGAACCTCTTGGCTTGGAGGGAAGAGAAGCTCAAGAGACAACTAACAAAGACAATGCTTCCCACTACAAGCGGGGCTCGGAAATAAAGGCTCCTCCTTTGAAAAAGTAATTGTAAGGTATTTGAACCTTTTAATTAAGTTGTTGTTCTTTTATCTGTTCATATAATTAATTTTAAGATATAATTAATATGATAGTTCTAAAAATAGCTCTAGCACATGTGTACTACGTACGTTGTATTTGTGAGACCTTGAATTCGTTTTCTTACACATTTTTCAATTTGGCTCCAAGTATTCTTTTCTCTGTTTCTCAATTTGTGTGAGCTTTTTTACTTTTTTTTCTTTGCCTTAATCACCCCTGCTTCTTCCATGCCTCACTTTATTTGAATTGCTCTATAGTGGTTACTGTTTGTATATGGCATCTACTGAATCTATGGTTTATGGTAAGAATTATTACATTTTCTTTTCTTTGTTTGTTGCTAGATTTTAGAAATTTCAGCAGTCTCTATTTTGAGCACTAAATTCCTCCTTGAATTTTAATGAACATATGTGCAATTTGGGTCCTTTCGGCGCGGGGAGTATTTTCGATAGGTTTAGTGTTTCTCGATTCTTTCTTTGATTTTAGAATTTGTTTCTTGGTTATGAGAATTTGATGGATATTTGTTATTTTTTCTACGAAAAAGGGCCTAAACTGTCCCTCTACTATATGAAATAGGACAGGCTAGCCTTCTGATAAAAGTTGGTCCCTTGGCTACCCTTTCCATCTACAAATGGGCTCATATACGCCCTTCCCCACTAGCGGGAGATACTATAATCCGCGTGAAATTACATTTGGCTTCTTAAACATCCCAAATGTAATGTAAAATGCCACATGGATATAAATCGATGTACAACGTATTTACTTATTTTCACTTGCTCTCTTAGTTGAAGCCATATTTTGCTGCTGTTTTGGGATATATGTGAAGGAATTTTCCTGCTATTTTTGGATATGGTTAAAGCCACATTTATGTTGTTGCTTTCTGCCTGCGGCTAAAGCTAATCTTTTGACTGTGTGATATAGGTTAGTTTATCTATTTACTAGTCTGTCTATGATACTACCCCATCTCCCATATTAGTTAATTAACTACCCCATCTCCCATATTAGTCAATTAACTCATTCTCCATAGTTTATTGATATGCCAATATAGAATGATTTAAGAAAAAATCACCATGTCTTCCTATTTTGCTTAGTACTAAGTGATTTTTATGTTGAATGCAAGCCAAGCTTATCTGTAGTGTCAAGAGATCAAAACAATGGATGTGATATCTTATAGGTGCCAGCCTTGAGTTATAAGGAAACAGTCAAACATGCTATGAGCACTGAAGCTTAAAAGCCACAAAAAAAGGGTGAAAATTCGAAAAGTGATTGACCAAGAAACAAATCCAGTTTAAGAAGTAACTGCGAAGCCTTTTACTGTAGAAGATAATTCTAATCTATAAAAACATCTATCTTCATTTTGCTACCAACAAGAAACTAATTCAGTGGCTTCAAGCTAAGGGAAGACAACACACTAATAAATGGAGGTATCATGGATTCACCTTTTAATGGCATATAATACTTTCTTAGACCTTAGAAGTGAGCATCCGTTAATTTCCAATTTCAATAAGGGGTCGTCGAATAGTATGCAACAGAAATAGCAACTACACACAAGTTACCTAACTTGAAGGGTCTTTGTTGAGCCAAGTATTGTAGAACCCTGCTAAAAGTCACCTTCTTGCACCCAAAACCATGAACACTATCTTGGACCATCCAATTCAATAGAAAGATGAATACACAATAAATTTTCCCATAGTTATCAAAGGAAATAATATAGTTGTATGCAACATAAGTTTAGGGCCAAAGCATGGAGTTTTTTAGTTGTTTAACATTGATAATATTGCTAAGTTATGTCAAGACAAAGTTTTGCGTTTGGAATATACGTGAAGATGGAATTTGTCAACGGTCTACCTGTTGAATCAGGATGTAGTTTGCATTACAATTGGGGTTAATTAATAGGCGTATAAGATGATGTCTCTCTAAATTTTGTTGTTTCTTTTTTCCTAGGTGTGTGTTTGTGTGTTTCATCATCCTTTTTATTAAAAGAGTTTGTTCTTTAATTTAAATTGACGTGCTTTGCCTTAAGATATTGTATCATTAAGGATTGTTTGATCAATAATGGTGTAAGAAAAGGCCTATCTATATTAATCTTGTAGGGAGCATTCCATACTTTAGAAAAAATCGATTGCATTGATATTACCCTAAAACTTAATTCATTATGTTATATAGGTACTGAAACTTGATCTTTTTCTGTGATTTTGCAGATGTCAGTACTTTTGTTGCACTACAAAGAAGAACAATTATAATATGGAGAAAGAATCACATTTTGTAAATATAGATACTCTCATGGATGTAAAAGTAATACCACTTTGAAAGTAAAATGCATCTCCTTTTGTCGTTATGTAAATAACTATATGTATATTTAGTATTCTCATGGATGAAATATTGTGTCACCTTCCAATGATGTCTCAACATCTATCTCTTCTATGCAATTTCATGTCAATACAAATTAATTATAAATGCTAATTCCATATTCTACATCATTGGGCCCGTGCTATGCACGGGCAGAAACCATCTCCTATATTAATACTATATATAAAGGGCAATGTAAAAAGTTTTGTAGTCCTTAGTTACATTGTAACTATCTTGTTAGTTAGCCAACCAAAAGGGTTTGCTCTTTCAAATATGCCCTTGTATTCGCTATTTATTACTTTATATACTAAAGTATATTTACAATAAATTAAGATACTTTGAAATCCTTTTTGGTAATACATAGATCCTTAACCTAACTTTTTGCAAGTGAAGTATGTACCATAAGTTTTTTGCCCCTACTTTATTTCTTTTTGGCTTAGGTTCCTATATTTAATTTGATAAATATATTAAACTTTGAGCCCTTCAATAATGCTTGAAAAGTTGTGAATGATGATGAATTATTGTGCACAAAGATAAATCTAAAATGCTTATGTCACGACCCAAATCCCAAACCCGATCGTGATGACGCCTGTCGTGAAGACAAGGCCAGTCAATAGATTAACAATACTTCTTTTAACGATTACTTAGCAAGAATGAGTCGAAAACAATAGATAACATTATCATAAATGCGGAAGAAAATGACATAACAGGGAACCATCCCAACTCAACCTGAAATCGGGGTGTCACAAGTCACGAGCATCTAAAGAAGCCTGAACACAACTACACAGCTAATAATATACAATGATAAATTCTGGAATTTTAAAGACAACGTCCAGTGCCGCAAACGCTGGTGGTCGGTCACCTTGTTCAGCCACAATATTAGTACCTATAATCAGCTAATAACCCGCTACCGGGTGAACAATACCTACAACTGCACGCGAGGTGCAGGGAGTAAAGTGAGTACTCCAACTCAGTGAGTAATAAACGTAAATAATAACTGAGCAGTAAGAAATCACGTATAACAGATCATCATGCTGTATAGAAGTAGTGAAAAGCCCTTAAATTGAGAAAATCAGTGAAGACTGTGAAACCTTTCAAAGTATCTTGGCTCAGTTTTACACCTCTTTTGAAGATGATCCTTTCAACAGTTGCAAAATAATTTTTCAACAATTAGTGATACTATGCACGGAGACCCGCCCCTCGGACAATATTCTTATTCCCGATCAGCCACTGTTACCTGACCAAACACATCATACAGTGTCATTGTTACCACTGTCTAA
>MDKF010709528.1:0-17154 GCA_026770625.1 Nicotiana glauca
ATTAAATTGACAACAAGATGTTTTTATTTATGAAAACGGTGAGTAACTTGGCTTGCCTAGCTACCATGAGTAGGCACCTTCACGATCCCGATGGTGGGAAATCCGGGTCGTGACAGTACGTAGGCCCCCACAAATAGGAGCACATAATCATTCACTTCACCTATGGGGTAAATTCCCCCTCACAGGATTAGAAAGGAGACTCACCTCGCTCCGAAGATCCGCAACCAGAAATCTACATTCCTCCGAAGACTTGAACCAACGCGCAGAGCTCCAAAACTAGCCAAATAATGGCAACCTAATGAGAATATACTCAAATACTTGCTAACAATTCGAATCATACAATTTCCCAACTGCGCTGGGTGAAATGACCAAAATGCCCTCAGGCCCACGTGCCCGGAATACGAATTTTTTTTTTTTGAAGATAAAGGTTACTCATGACTTTAGGAACTCAAATATATAATTTACTCCTAATTCCATGCTCAAATTCGTGGTGAAAATCCAATAATAAAATTTCTAGGTCTTTCTACCAAAACCCCAAATTTCCTACACAATTCATGCTTGAATCCACACAAAGTTGATGTATTTAACTCATAATAGGTGGGGATAATATACCTTATTATTGATGACAAAAATCTCTTCTTGAAGCTCTCCAAAATCGCCCCCAAGCCAAGAAAACGTGGTGAGAAATGACCCAAAATCGGGTTTTAAAAACCTTCTGCCCCAGCGTTTTCCGCTTTTGCGGTCCCGCTTATACGGACACACAGGCCACTTCTGCGCTCCCAAAAAACCCTCACTTCCGCTTCTGCGACCTTCCAACCGCAGGTGCGGTTCCGCTTATGCGGCTGCCCGATCGCATCTGCGGTCCCCTTCACTATTGGCCTAAACCGCTTCTGCGGTCCACATTTTGCCTCTGCGGGGCCGCTTCTGCGGTCCCATTTCCGCAGAAGCGGAAATACCAGATACCAGCTGCCCAGTTTTTCCAAAAATCCAAGTTTCGATCTGTTAACCACCCGGAATCCACCCGAGGCCCCCGGGACCCCAACCAATCATACCAACCAATCCCAAAACACATTACGGACCTGCTCGAGGCCATAAATCATATCAAACAACACCAAAATCATGAATTACACCTCAATTCAAGCTTTATGAACTTTGAAGTTTCCAACTTCTATTTCCGATGCCGAAACCTATCAGATCACGCCCGATTGACTTCAAATTTTGCACACAAGTCATATTTGACATTACGGACCTATTCCAACTTCCATAATCGGATTCCGACCCCGATATCAAAAAGTCCACTCCCGGTCAAACTTCTCAAAACCTTCAAATTTCTATCTTTAGCCAAATGGCTTCAAAATGACCTACGGACCTCCGAATCCACTTCCGATCGCGTCCCCAACTCCAAAATCACCATACGGAGGTACTCCCATTCTCGGAATCCTAAACGGACATCGATAACGCTAAAATGCACTTCAAGCCAAACTTAAGGAATTTCTTCAAAAATGCTAACTTTCACAATAGGCACCAAAACGCTCCCGGGTTATCCAAAACCCGAACCGGGCATATGCCCAAGTCCTAAATCATCATACGAACCTGTTGGAACCTTCAGATCCCGATTCCGAGGTCGTTTACTCAAAAATCCAGTTCTAGTTCATTCTTTCAACTTAAAGCTTCTGAAATGGAAATTTTCACTTAAATTCAACTCCGATCTTCCTGAATTTCAATTCTGACCATGCGAACAAGTCATAACACCTGAAATGAAGCTACTCATGGCCTCAGACTGCTGAACGACGTGCTAGGGCTCAAAACGACCGGTTGGGTCGTTACATTCTCTCCCACTTAAACACACGTTCGTCCCCGAACGTGCTGAGAATCATTCCGAAGTAGTCTGAAATCATTGTTTATCACCTTATGCACCTTCCTGTGCTGCCACAACTCAGCTGAGTACATTAGCCCGATATATTCTGAAGATATTTCCTTTTATTCAAGCAACTAAGCCTTAAAGCCCGTTTCCAACATCCGGAGTTCTATGCCAGGCCTGGTTTCATCATAATATCACCAAATTATTCACCGCACGCTGTACCCAACATGACTGCATAACTTTGCTGAATTCACACTTTGCATCACTGTACTCATATGACCACAATAACATTTTCTGATCAACTTAGCCAAAATTCAGTAAATCAGATGCTCCCATTGCACCTCATGACCTACATAGGTCTTGCTCTAACTTTTATCACACTAACACGATTGAAGAGAGGATGCCGAAATTCATAACCAACTATTGAATCAACAAATCATTGGGTCTGTCCCCTAACATGAGTCATTGCCTCTTTCTGAACCATCTAATGGTCTTAGCTCCTTAATATACTTCGTATAATCAGATTGCACTGATCCTAAATCCCACAATCTCATCTTACCCAGTACAAACTGCTCAGGCGGTAATCCACTCTGAATGCGATCAAAAGTCTCATATGACTCCACAATGTGCCAATAGGCCACCAATCCAAACACAACACAAACGAAAATCAAACTCTGGAAGGAATTACCTAACCCTCGCACTAATACGGGCTTTCTTTAAAATATAGGAAGCGAAACACACAAGGAAATAGCATATAGAAAAACCAAACTTGACATCACACTGTTGCGGTGCGCAACCCGATCCAAATAACATATCCATGGCGGCGTGCCACCCGATCTGCCCATAGATCTCACATAAGGAGATTGCACTTCGAGCTAAATCTGCTCATTGTGATAAAAATATCGAATTTTGATCATAAGCACGCTAAGTGCATAATACTATCCCTGAGAAATCACATAGCGCTATAGGCTACAAAACTCAAGCACAACTGAGGTGCGATACCATATCTAAATCTCAGGAGCTATACTGCTCACATAACATCATCGCAATACGGAACCTCAACACATAGGAATTTATTAAGCCGTTTCACAGCTCATACGGCACAATACATCATTACTTGGAATAGCTGATGAAAACATAACACCCCGACTGTTCCTCCATAGGGAACATTCTCTTAAACGAACACAACCGGCCTGATACAAGGCCATGTTCACAAATAAATCAATCCACTGATCTCAAGTCAATTTCTGATTGCACCAATTTGGCCAATGACCTTTCAAAGGTCCATGCTAACTTCTCCCTTCTCATAACACACAAGAACATCCATCATGACTGGAGCGAACCTCCACAGTCTATAACCCAACAAGCCGAGTTCCCTTTAGTCAATCAAGCGACTACATGTCACACTTACACAATCTTTCCGTGGGACACGCTCCCACAATCTTCTTAAATAAGTATCGAGTCTGTACTTTTAAAGCTTCGGATACACTAACGCTGAAAAGTGATCAAGAATCCTTACCAGGAGGTAAAGTCTTTTTTACAACACATCGACCTTAGGTAGCGCTGAAGACAACACCAATTTACTTTAATCATTCAACCACTTCCTTGCTCATCCGAGCCCGTTATATCCTTGCCAGCCCAAGCTACAACATTGATCTTTACTTCACATTTTCATACCTCTCACCGCACCCAACGTGCCAATATACGGTAGGACACGATTATCGTAACTCCTAATCCATTAATATTTTCCATTTTTATCATATAAGAACCTTGCACTTAACTCACTTCAAGAGAATCACAGCAATACACAGGTAATTCCCATAACCATAGGATATGCAAATCTGCAAGTAGTGGTCCAAGCCACCATAGCCCTTTCGAAATCCGCTTTTTCTTAACGATCCATAACAGAAGAATGCCCCTGATAAATCATCAATCACGGCGGCCTACAACCCTCATATGTACCGCCACAAATCAAACGCATAACCCGATCACGCTGAATGAACTGATCACAGACCCCAACATGCCAAATTCAAATATGGCTAATCAACCCACCTTCTCCAATTCATCCCTGCTTGCCTTAGAAATAAGACTAACTCCATTCAACACATAATATACTCTATCTACACTCACCCCGAGTGACCTTGAATCACGAAACCATGTTGTCTCAAATCTCACGAATTATTTCACATTTCTCAAATGCCATACCACAAGGTAGCACATCATAGAACATTCTGGGCACCTTCTCATAAGTTGCTACATAGCTTGATTCTTAACTGTACTTATAGGCTTGAAATCATCGGGCACCACACTTTAACTTCTGAATTCATTGGGACCATTATTGAGAGCCACCCGCTCTGACTTGGTCCCGAACATATCTCACTCCATAGATCTTATAACACACGAATACTCTCTCGGCGAGGCACCTGGCGAAAATCACTTTCTCTGAAACTTATATCCATACGAGGCATAAATCCTGAACTTTTTTTTTCCAAGTCCGGACATGAGCCAATAAGGCCAACCATCGCATGCCTCCAACAATTCATTTGCTCGAATTACCACTTATGGTCTTTTCTCATAGCTGAAATAATCCATCAATGTGCAAATTACCAGAAATCACGCAAGTAGTTAATCATATAGCCCAATCACAAGCGGTGGGACTCTCCCACTTAGCTTGAAGCCATTACTTCACCATTCTTGAGTTCGCCCGACCTTTTTACCTCTTTTTGACATAACCTCGCACCATAAATTATCAAAATTTCTCGGAATCTTCCTGTAAATCCCCATCTTTCATATTCTGAATCATTAACCATATTCGCACGACCGATATCTTTGTTGAATAACCAATATAATTCTTTGCAGAAGCTTCGCCAACCACGCGACCGTTAACCTGCTCACGGGGAATAACCCACCTAAGGGAATCACCTTCCGACATCTTCCCACGCTGCTGAACGGGGTACATTTACTATGACACCAATAGCCCATCCTGAGTCCAAGCTCATCTTCCAGCTGCACAAGTCCATTCGCTCCTTGCGGACATCAACTAAATGTGCGGCAACATCCTTTCAAATTTCAGGGTTATGCAGCACCCTCCTCCATTTCAAGCAGCTCCTTTCCGCCATAACAATC
Organism: Nicotiana glauca; assembly: GCA_026770625.1. NCBI lineage: Eukaryota > Viridiplantae > Streptophyta > Magnoliopsida > Solanales > Solanaceae > Nicotiana > Nicotiana glauca. The sequence goes on from MDKF010709528.1 coordinate 4,988, forward strand.
TTCTGCCGCATAATAGCCCACACTTCACATCATACTCGCAGGCTTCAATCACCAATCATTAAAATCCCCAATTCAATCCAAACTCTCTTTAAGACGCGTAGTCATCCTACTACCAAGCCCATATGCACACCCGCCACTCTCCCACTTTGGCGGAACTCATCTCCTTAATCGTTAACTCGACCTTGCTTCTCATACTCGGTTTTTTAGAAATTTTAAACACCGCCCGGCACTTTCCACGTCCTTCCTCACACTTTGCTGCTCAATTGTTGCTTCAAATAAAAATCTATCTTCGTGGCACTTGAATCCACCATTTCTACTAACTTCAAGCCTTTCCAAAGGTCATCTTTATCGAGCCGTCAACATTTGCAGTACTGATTCAGTCCGGAACTACCGCATTCCGCGATATCTGATAGTTGCCTCTTCAATAGTGTTTCACAATATTCCGCCATAAGGCAAATTGTAGCAGATTATAACATCGACGAACTTGGTACGTCCCAATAGGACCACGACACCCCATCATAGAAGATAAGCTCCACCACGCTTGCAAATGCCAAGCCTCATTACTTTCACTAGCCCACATCTGACCATTCTTAATCCGACTGCCTTTTCCCCTGCCGGAAATAAAATACTGAATCCCTTGATTACACACTGAGTAAACCTCCCTTCAATTCATCCACTGCCCCGACACGTGGGCAAACATCCTACCATCACAACAACACTGCGGAAAATCGCTCATGAGCATCATGGCAACCTGTGCCTAGCCTCAAGGCTCTCAGAAGTTGTGTTACTGAGCTGAACAATAGAATATCCTCCCATAAGCGACTATAATAGTCCAATAAACTATACCGGGAAAATCATCCCGCACCACATTTGTAGTGCCATTTAAATTCTTCAAATTCTCAATTTCTAGCAAGCGCTTGCGTCGCGTAAGATTGATAGGAAGGAATCAAAGACATAAGCCACAAAGTAATAGAATCGCACGATAAGGAAATCAAGAAGGGAAGTACGCCTAACAGTCCTACAGCCTCCCGAGGATAAGTACAGACGTCTCCGTACTGATCCGCGAGACTCTACTAGACTTGCTCATGACTCGTGAGACCGACGGGAACCTAGAGCTCTGATACCATGTTGTCACGACCCAAAATCCACTAAGGGTCATGGTGGCGCCGGACACCTCTGTCAGGCCAGCCAACTAACTCATCAATTAATTCTCCTTTTAATACTTTTGAAAATCTAAGGTTTTTCCTTCTATTTTTATAAATAAAAATTCACATCTTGAATTCAAATTTAATAATAATAATAATTAGAACAAATCCATTGACAACCATCCCAGAAACCCGGTGTCACAAGTACATGAGCAACTACTGATAAGAGAAATAAAATACAACATCCGCCGAAATACAGTGGGCGGAAAGTAAATACAGTACATTGGAAGGAACTACTCTAGCTGCGGTCGCCTCAATGATGCAGCTCACCTAGTCCTAGCGTCATCCATGTTGGTACACCCAATAGGCTGCTAGAGGTGTATATATACCCGTGCAACAAAAATGCATAGAAGTGTAGTATGAGTACGTAATCAACGTGTACTCAGTGAGTATCCCACCTAATCCCGAAGGGGTACAGACGAGATGGTCAACTCTGACACACTCTAATGGTCATATGATTATTCATTCTCAATATACATATTAAACCGTGGATTTATTCTTTATAGACATGATTCAAATCCAAATAGAAGAAACGAATAAACACGTAGTTCTTTCATAGGAACAGAATTCCCGAATTTTCCTTTAAAACATAATCCAAATATATCTAAGCCACAAAAGGGCAATAATAACTTAATTAAGTTCATGCAGCAACACAGGCATGCGTAAATCATACCGAGGTGACGACCCGATCCAACAGAAATAAATGTGCACTTGCCGAGGGTCAACGACGCGCCTATAGATGCATCTATTAATCTGCCAAGGCGTTCAGCCTGGTCCAAAATAAACACAGACAGGCAGACAATCAGTCAAGAATTCAATATGGAGTAATTATGCCAGAAAGGCCAATTCTCTTTAATAATTTGAGGAAAAAAAATGAAGCTTAAGTCTCTTTATAAATCCATTTATTAAATTAAATGTGACTTATTACCCCGCTCGTGAATCATCCATGCGACGCGGGTACACGTAAGATACATGCTCAGGTAGCCAATTAGAATTTTATCGAGGAACAATTATCCAAATAAGCCAATTCTCTGTTTAACAATTCAGGAAATGATGTTTAATCTCTTTTTAAATTCGTTTACTAATCAAAGGTGATTTAAAAAATCCAAGTCATCAATGAGTTCATAATTTATTCAAGTATAACATGCTTTTAGGTCCTAGACTACCCGGACAATTGCATGATAGTAGTTACGCACGGACTCTCGTCACCTCGTGCGTACGTAGCCCCCAACAAATAGGAGCACATAATCATTCACTTCACCTATGAGGTAAATTCTCCCTCACAAGATTAGAAAGGAGACTCACCTCGCTCTGAAGATTCGCAACCGGCAATCTACATTCCTCCGAAGACTTGAACCAACGCGCAGAGCTCCAAAACTAGCCAAATAACGGCAACCTAATGAGAATATACTCAAATACTTGCTAACAATTCGAATCATACAATTCCCCAACTCCGCGTGGTGAAATGACCAAAATGCCCTCGGGCCCACGTACCCGGAATTTGAATTTTTTTTTTGAAGATAAAAGTTACCCATGACCTTAGAAACTCAAATATATAATTTACTCCTAATTCCATGCTCAAATTCGTGGTGAAAATCCAATAATAAAATTTCTAGGTCTTTCTACAAAAATTCCAAATTTCCTACACAATTCATGCTTGAATCCATACAAAGTTGATGTATTTAACTCATAATAGGTGGGGATAACATACCTTATCATTGATGACAAAAATCTCTTCTTCAAACTCTCCAAAATCACCCCCAAGCCAAGAAAATATGGTGAGAAATGACCCAAAATCGGGTTTTAAAAACCTTCTGCCCCAGCGTTTTCCGCTTTTGCGGTCCAGGGACCGCTCCTGCGGTCTCGCTTATGCGGACACACATGCCGCTTCTGCGGTCCCAAACAAGACCCCTCACTTCCGTTTCTGCGACCTTCCAACCGCAGGTGCGGTTTCGCTTATGCGGCTGCCCGACCATATCTGCGGTCCCCTTTACTATTGGCCAAAACCGTTTCTGCAGTCCACATTTCGCCTCTGCGGGGCCGCTTCTGCGGTCCCATTTCCGCAGAAGCGGAAATACCAGATACCAGCTGCCCAGTTTTTCCAAAAATCCAACTTTCGATCCGTTAACCACCCGGAATCCACCCGAGGCCCCCGGGACCCCAACCAATCATACCAACCAATCCCAAAACACATTACGGACCTACTCGAGGCCTCAAATCATATCAAACAATACCAAAATAACGAATTACACCTCAATTCAAGCTTTATGAACTTTGAAGTTTCCAACTTCTATTTCTTATGCCGAAACCTATCAGATCACGCCCGATTGACTTCAAATTTTGCACACAAGTCATATTTGACATTACAGACCTATTCCAACTTCCGGAATCGGATTCCGACCTCGATATCAAAAAGTCCACTCCCGGTCAAACTTCTCAAAACCTTCAAATTTCTATCTTTAGCCAAATGGCTTCAAAATGACCTACGGACCTCCGAATTCACTTCCGGTCGTGCCCCCAACTCCAGAATCACCATACGGAGCTACTCCCATTCTCGGAATCCCAAACAGACATCGATAACGCTGAAATGCACTTCAAGCCAAACTTAAGGAATTTCTTCAAAAATGCTAACTTCCACAATAGGCGCCAAAATGCTCCCGGGTTATCCAAAATCCGAACCGGGCATACGAACAAGTCCGAAATTATCATACGAACCTGCTGGAACCTTCAGATCCCGATTCCGAGGTCGTTTACTCAAAAATCCAGTCCTAGTTCATTCTTTCAAATTAAAGCTTCTGAAATGGAAATTTTCATTTAAATTCAACTCTGATCTTCCTGAATTTCAATTCCGACCATGTGAACAAGTCATAACACCTGAAATGAAGCTGCTCATGGCCTCAGACTGCTGAACGACGTGCTAGGGCTCAAAACGATCGGTCGGGTCGTTACATTGTCAGTTCAAATTAACAAAAGATTAACTAAAACTTTATTAGTTTTGGCCAAATAAATATATTTAGCCTAAATAATGTAGTTATATCCAAGTTTTATTATAAATTTTATTCGAAAAAAATTATCTAAAAAAGTAATATTCTTAAAAGGGTAAAAAAAAATTATTTTTAAAAAAAATGCCACATAGACAGAAAAATTCACGTGGCAGGCGAGTGCACCCACACTTTTTGCCACATCATCGTCTAGGGGGATAATGGCTCTCAAAAAGCCAAGTTGAGGGAGGTAATTAAGATCGGGCATAGTTTGAGGAGGATACTAATAATCTGAGCCAAGTTTAGGGGTGGTTTAAGGTATTTTGCCTTCTTTATTTCATCTTTGCAGAAATATACCAATTTCATATTCTAATTATGAGTGAAAGCCACTAAGCATTAGATCATAGCATCACATACGCATTGCAAAATAATCACATTTATAACAATAAATCTTACCTTTAATGTCTTCTTCGATCATTTAGGGATGTTTGTCCCAAAAAAAGTATAAGTACAAGATCAAGACAAATCTTCACGAACAGAGAAAAGAGGGGTGACTGAAGGGATATAAGCGAATAGAAAGATGAGAAGAGAAAAAAAAACAGAAATGTTGCCGGCATCCTAAGGTTCAGGTCATGTAAGTTGCACTATTCCAGAAAAAGTTGTTGTTTGCTTTAAAATACTAGTAACACAATTCGACTCATGAAATATAAAGCAAATTTTAACCATTAATAGTTGGATTGACACGTGGCAATGTCTTACCATTCCATTGAGAAATACTGGACAGGTGGATACTGGAGGGGATCCCAACCCTTTTAATATATATAAATATATACACGCTAAATTGCATCTCAGAAATACTAAATCTTAATTAGTGACTCCGAATAAATCAATTAATTTCAAAAAATAAATATATTAAGTTATATCTCAAGATTATCTGTGACGATTATTTTGATTGGAATAATAAGAATCTGTGTTGAATAATTTCCTAGCGATAACTTTTGTATAATATGATTCAAAGACATGTGTTTTCAATATGTGGCTAGGAATTTAAAAATGTTAGACATAAAAATGTGTAATAACCAACTAAAAGAATGTCATAAATGACAGTGATAGCTAAATGACTTTTAAACTTAGTTTTCGCGGTCATACAAGATCTAAATAGTATTTTTCTAATATCACATGTTAGATATATATTATTCATTATATATAAATATACCTGATTTCAAAGTATTAATTAATTTTAAACATAATTTTATATTTTCTATAATTTTTCACCATTTCAATTTAATTATCTTCTTGAGATAGTCAATTCCTTATCAAATGACCTATATAGATAAAACTATTCCTTTTTCTCGTCTTTTAAATATGTCGAATATCAAACACTTAAACTCAAACATAATTCTCAAAAAGTAGTCCAATAAAATTAAGGTACTGATATTGATGGGTCTCAATACAGTCCAATAAAATTAAGTTATTGTTATTGATGGGTCTCAATACACTCAATCCTGCATGAGCACATGAAAAACTGTTAGATTAAAATTGCTATTAAGATTGGGTGCTCAGTTTAAATATTCGTATAAATTTTCTAGTTTTAATAATAAATAATAATAGTGTTTGGTTCCATAAATAATGCGTGCTCAATCACCCGTAACATGTAATGTAGATCTGCCCATGGTACACACTAAACGATTAAAAAACACAAAAAGAAAGAAGGTTAAGCATTATTCAATTCACATTGAGAAAGAGAAGGAAAGGTTCAAGTGAAGCACTTAGAATTTCGGTTCATGAAAATAGAAGCCTCACCCATATTGGCTTTGACGAATTGCCTTATGATGTTCTGTCTAAAATTATAAGCCATTGAGAAGAATAAATGTAACAGATAAAGTTCCACCGAAGATTTTTTAATGCTAGTGATGAAGGAGAAAATGTTAGAAACGGAGATTAAGAGGTCGCAAGTGTCTTGAGGAAGAACAAATAAGGTCAAAAGTTTAATACATCAATAATTTACGAAAACAATAATAACAAATTCGTTATACTTTTATAAGAGGATATTTGGCTAAGCTTATAAGTTAGTGAACTTTTTTTTTTCTACGCATTTGGTAAACATCCAAAGTGCTTATAAGCTAAAATTAGACATATAATTTATAAGTTGGTCATCCCCAACTTATGACTTTTCACCTTATAAGCACTTTTAGTTTGACCATTTCTTTTACTAATTTATCCTTAATAATATTTTCTAATTCACAAAATACTTTATCCAAAATAAATTTCTTGACTTTTTCTCCATTCCGTATTTTAGTCATTTTAACAAAAGAATAGCTTATCAACACTTTTTAATCAAACACATCAACGGCTTATTATCAGTTTCAGCACTTCTATCCAAACACGTAAATGCTTATTTAAAAATCAGTCTCAGCATTTAGAAAAACTTTCCAGCACTTCAAGCTTATCAATATTTACAATCAGCTAATCCAAACAGGCTCTAAGTGAGATCTAGGGAAGGTTGTGCGTACGCAAATCTTATTCCTACCTTGTATAGGTAGAACACATCTATAATACTAAAATAAATATTTTGGGGTACAAAATGTATAAGAAGTTCAAAAGAATGACTCTCAGGCTTTCCAAAGAAATAGAAGGAAAATATTGGCAAAAACAAAATAGCCAAAAACCAAAGAAAAAACATAAATGTGTATTTACTAATTACGAACATAAGAGAAAGTATCTACTATTAAAAAAAGGTTCATATATTTTATAGGGAAAAAAATAAATTGAAAGAAGTGAAAAAAGAGAAAAAAGAAGTAATTCCAAGATTAACAAAAACCATCAATAACATATAGCCCGTTTGGCCAAACTGCAAAAATCAGCTTATTTTGAAAAATATTTTTTTTTAAAAGTACTTTTGGTGAGAAGCAATTTGTGTTTGGCTAATTAGTTTGAAAAGCACTTCTGAACAGCAATTAGTGTTTGGCCAAGCTGTTAAAAACTGCTTCTAAGTGTATTTTTCTCAAAAGTGTTTCTCAAAAAAGTGCTTTTGGAGAGAATCTGCTTCTCCAAAACTGCTTCTGCTTCTCCTCAAAAACATTTTTTTTCCTTCCAGAAGTTTGGCCAAACACCTCAATTTTTGGCCAAAAGTGCTTTTGACTAAAAAAAAAAAAATACACTTTTGACCAAAAATAAGCTTGGCCAAACAAGCTAATAATCAATTAGCATATTCTACCTTATTTCTTACATTTCTTTCTCTTCTCCTTTCGTTTATTTTCTTTTTGTTTTTCCTTTTCTTCTTTGTTTTCTCCTTATTTTTCTTTCCTTTCTCTTTCTTTCTTTGTGCAAAAGCTTCTTTTCTATTATTTTATTTCTTTCTTCCCCTCTTACCTCCTATCAATGCCATTCAATCAACCAATCATCCCCAATATCTTTTCCTAATTTTCTGTAAAATCCTGAAATCATCTTCTTTCTGTTATTATGTAAATCTTCTTACCATTTTAAATTTTTTTTATTTTTTCCTTTTTTCCTTTCACATCACTACCATTTAATGAATCAGATAATTTCCTATATTCGCTTCTTCCAACTTTTCTGTAAAATTCCAAAATCATCTTCTTTCTTTTATTGTGTAAATCTAACTATTTCAAAATGTCAACCACCCTTTTTCTATAAATTTAATGGACCGGTGTTCTTTTTGTTCTTCACAGCACTAAGAACATGTATGTCCCATAAAAAAGGATCAAGAATCTACTAATATTTCAATAATGTTATAAAACAATAAAAGAAGAAGAATAATATTGCAGAGAAAAGTAGGGAGAGAGAATTTTTATTGATTTTTGGGATGAATTATAATGGAACAGAACCCTCTATTTATAGGGAGATGGTGACTTAGCTACCAAGTAATAAACCCTAGAATCTCTCTAATATGGACATTCACCATAAATAGAATTCTATTTATAACACTCCCCATGAATGTCTATTTAATAGATAATGTGCCTCGTCAAAACCTTAACTAAAAGAAAACTCAATGGAAAAAAAAAATTTTAGAAAAGAAAAAAGAGTACACATATCTAATAATACGCCTTTTGGTTACCTCGATAATAACCTTGCAAGGAAAACCCAGTGGGACAAAACCTTGTAAGGGAAAAAGAGTGCAACACGCATTAACTCCCCGTGATGAGAGCATTAATTCACATCCTTGAGCCTTCACATCCCAATCTTGTGCACTAGCTTCTTGAAGGTTGACGTTGACAAAGATTTGGTGAATAAATCCGCCATATTAACTTTAATGAATATGTTGCACCTTGAAAATCCTCGCTATCACATTATCATGCTTATTATTATAGCAAGATACATATGTGCACAAATTGCACTGAGGATGTGGTACTTCAAGATCAAGTTGTATATGCTTCAAACAATTTAAATCATTTGGGGATTGTCATATAAGTATAGTCAAATAAGTCATTTAAATAGACTTTAGATGCATATCTGTCACGACCCAAACCCCGCTCCGATCGTGATGGCGCCTCTCGTGAAGATAAGGACAGCCAGACCATTTCAGAACACCACTTTAAAGTAGTTAATCAATTATATAACAGTTCGAATATGAATTAATGATATCAATTAATGTAATTATAACCCAATACAGCTCGACCGGGGTGTCACAAGTCATGAACATCTAGAGAAGTCTAAATACAACTACAGGGCAAACAATATACAGAATAAAATTTAGAACCAAAGGAAGTAGTCCGGTGCCGCGAACGCTGGTGGTCACTCTGCTCAGCTACAATAGCAATACCTTCAACCAGCACAAAACCCGCTACCGGGTGAACAATACCTGCATCTGCACGCGAGGTGCAGGGAGTAAAGTGAGTACTCCAACTCAGTGAGTAATAAAAATAAATAATAACTGAGCAGCCAGAAATCACGTAAAACAACCAACATGCTATACATAAGCCGGGTACGATTTCTGAGAAAACAGTGAAATCAGTAAAATCTTTAGAAATGTTTCAGCTTAGTTCAAATCTCTTTCGAAAATGATCTTTTCAATAATTACGAAAACAGTTTCAAAATAGCTAGTGCTGATTAGCACAGAAAATTCGCCCCTCGGGCACAATTACCACAGTATAACAGGTAAAATGGCAAGAAGAATGCAAAATGAGCACATAAAAGCTCGCCCATCGGGCAATGTCTCAAACTGAGCCAGCCCTCGGGCTCGCACTCCACAACACTCTCGGCCCTTCGGGCTCCCTCTATCAAATCACTCTCAGAAACAGTATCACATAATAACCGCTGCGGCGTGCAGCCCGATCCACATATCGCTGCGGCATGCAGCCCGATCCATAGCTCATTGCGGCGTACAGCCCGATCCATATGGGTACCCGCGCTCACTGTGGGGGTGCAGACTCCGGAGGGGCTCCTATAGCCCAAGCACTAAATATCATTGCGGTGTGCAGTCCGATCCAATATATACATACTGCAGCGTGCAGTCTGATCCATATGATATACTACTGCGGCGTGCAGTCTGATCCATATAATATACTACTGTGGCGTGCAGTCCGATCCGTATATAATCCTCACATCCAAGCCCTAGGCCTCACATCTCTCCGCGTATCCTCACATCTGGCTCTCGACCCCACTCAGTCAGAATATCATCACAAGCCCTTCGGGTATTAGTAAAACAGTAGTCCTCGGCCCGAATTATCATATAAGAATATCATTTAAGACTTAAATCTGAGTAAAAGTGGCTGAATTGTAAATTAGTGGAGAAACAATATGACTGAGTTCAAGTAATAAGTCAAACAGTGAGGAAACAGTGAAAATAATCCCCGAAGGATTCAAATAGTTGGCACGAAGCCCAAATATGGCAATCAGCCCAAACAACAGTGATAACAAATAAATTCCAGTCAAATGCACAATAAATTAATCAATCGGGATGGACCGAGTCACAACCCCAGAGGTGCTCTACCCCGCGCTTACTATCCGGTGTGTAAGTCATCTCAATATAGCACTAGGGTGTGCAAATCCGGGGTTTCAAACCCTCAGGATATCATTTACAAGTATTACTCACCTCGAACCGGTGAAATCTCTAGCTCGCGACGCCTTTGCCCCACAAATCGGCCTCACGCACGTCGTATCTAACCAAAAATAGAGCGAATACATCACAATATGCTAAGGGAACAATACCCAATCGAAAACAATCGAGAAATAACTAAAATCTCGAAACTAGTAAAACCCGAGCCCCGGGCCCACTTCTCAAATAATTACAAAACTTACATTACCGGATTCCTCGTCTCGCCACGAGTCCATACATACCAAGAACTCCCAAATCTGAGCTCAAATGACCTATCAAATCCCAATTTGAATATCAAAACTCAAGCCCTATCTTTACCCCCTTTTTGATGAATTTTCACCAATTTACATGCTAATTCTACCATAAAATTGAATAATTAGGCCAAGGAACTTACCTCCAATCGATTTTCAGTCAAAACCCTCGAAAATTTTCGTCCAAAGCTCTCCAAGATGCTCAACAATGGAGGAAAGTAATACCTAGCTCGCGGATGAAATATAACATAAAACCCTTCTGCCAACAGCGACTTTCGCTTCTGCGGTCCCTCTTCCACTTATGCGGGACCACTTCTGCGGCCAAAAATCTGCTTATGCGGTTCTCACTTAAAAACAAACTTTTCGCTTATGCGACTCAGACTCCGCTTCTGCGGTTCTCTCAAAACCGCTTCTGCGGTAAATTGTCTACTCCTGCGGACCCGCTGAAGCGACCATCTTACGCTTATGCGGAATTACCCTAGCCCATGCCTGACCGCTTCTGCGACCCCTTACCCGCTTCTGCGGTCCATTTCCGCAGAAGCGGAAATACCAGATGACAGCAACAACAGACCTGTAGCAAACTTCAAAAACTTCTCGTTTTACCACTCGAATTCACCCCGAGGCCCCCGAGACCTCAACCAAAAATACCAACACACCCTAAAACCTCATTCAAACTTGTTCCATCATCAAAACACATCAAACAACGCTAAAACCATCAAATCACATCGGATTCAAGCCTAAGTTTTTTCAAAAACTTCCGAAATGCACTTTCGATCAAAAACTCAACCAAACGATGTTCGAATGACGTAAAATTTTGCACACACATCACAAATCACATCTCGAAGCTATAGCAACTCTCGGAATTCAATTCCAATCCTCGGATCAAAATCTCACCTATCAACCGGAATTCGCCAAAATACTAACTTCGCCAATTCAAGCCTAATTCTACGCCGGGCCTCCAAAATCAATTCCGATCACTCTCCTAAGTCACAAATAATCCCCCGAAGCTAACCGAATCACCGGAAATCACATCCGAGCCCTCTAACTCAATAGTCAACATTCGGTTGAGTTTTCCAACTTAAGCTTTCCTTAAAGAGACTAAGTGTCTCATTTCTTATCAAAACCAATCCAAATCAACTCTAATACACCACATACCGACAACGAAACATGAAGAAGCATGAAATGGGGGAAACAAAGCAATAACACATGAGACGACGGGTCGGGTCGTCACATCCTCCCCAACTTAAACAAACGCTCGTCCTCGAGCGTACCCAGAGTTGTACTAAAAGCCAACCAATAGCTGAATGACTATACCAAGCATATATCCGGGGTGATCCCACGTCACCCGATCTCGCATAGGTCTGAAAACACATCATAGCTGAAATCTTACAATCCATCCAGACCATAAGCCATAGAACCACATTGCACCTTCCGAAATCATACACAAGATCAGAACCTCACATATATACCCAGAATAAGCCCGAACCAGCTATAATAACCCGTACTTGCAACCTCAGGTGAAGTCATATGATATACCACATAATCCAAGCACTCGATATGATAACTTCCATTCATAGTAGTTACCCACTGTGAGCACGTAATTTTTACCCCAAGTAAAGAATTCCAGGATTAAAAATAAAAGGGAATTAATTAGGAAAACATCAAAAATGGTAGA